>NNCF01126402.1:572066-598005 GCA_002313205.1 Laupala kohalensis | reverse complement strand
AGTAAGTACGTGTTTGGCGAACACGGGGCCGCGAGCTGAGTCTGGCATTGCTCCCACTTACTTGTGCCATGCTCCTTCCTTTCTCTTTTCTGACCTCCCATGGTCACCTCTTGTTCATTTCGATCCCGACGCTATTAGGGCTAGGGTATCTTTCATTTTCCTCTTTCCTCTTTTTTTTTAATGTTTTTAGTAAAGTGTTTTTAGATATGTTGTAATTTGTGTTTTGAGTTGTAATGCAGGAGGGTTTTTAGTGGGTATGGCTGAGTCTTTCGGCGAGTCCCACACGCGGGGAGAGTCATGTTGGCTCTCCCTAGTGCGTAACTGCATTTTCCCTACCTGTACAAGTTTTAAGGGCTCTAATGACCTCGCTGTTGACGAGCCCTAAAGCCCCACAAAAAAAAAATAATTAAGAAACGTTTTTGCTTGTGGAGAATTTTTGATCTACTTTTGTGGCTGAAGCTTGATTACTGGCATTAAAATGACGTAAAAATGATGTAGTTTACATCCTTACTGAGCGCGTCCATATGTAATGGTAAATGAACAAAGATATCGGAAATTAACTACTTGAAATGGAAATCGGACTTACATAAACTTTGCAGAACGTGAAAATATACAGAGTTGGAAAAGAAAATTGAAGAATTTTGAGATGGTGCTTTAAGGACTTGGGGACATTACGCAGTATTGCTAATTTGAGAAGTCAGAGGCATATGGACTTCGTATAATTTTGAACTAGAGTAATTGGAACTTATAACACTAATGGGACATATAAATTTTAAAAGGAAACTAAAAGTTAGAAGATATCTTGACGTTAACATGACGTGGACTTAAAAAGTTTACTCAGACAGAGAATATAATAGAGTTGAACTAAATAGTGCGTATCGAACTTCTAGTTTGTTAGTTTTCATTCGTATTGTAAAATTTAGAACTCGAGTCCTATGAGATAAATGTACTACAAAAAAGAGATGGAAGTCAAAATTTTTTTTATAACAAATAGGTGATAGTTTTGAATGAATACGTAACATTGACATTTGCAGGGGCGCAGGGTGAATCGGCAATAGGTAACACAATTGTAAACAAATGGTGGAAATCTTTAGTGAAAGAATGGCAAGTAATAGAAGGAATGCACAGTAATAAAATTACGTATGTAAAGCAGTTGGTTGGCAAGACGAAATGACATCTGCGCTCGCCTCCCCAGGGCAGGTACGGGAACACCGAAAGGTGACTAAGATGCGCTATGCGTTGGTCACAAAAAGAGAAAGAAAACTAATAAAGAGAGAAGGACCTCGTTTTGCAGAAGCAAAATACACGGGGTGGCACATATGTCAAGAAAATGAAAAAAAAAAGTAAAACCAGGGCGATACAAATAACTCTGAAAGGAAAGGGGATTGAATTAGGAAGCGATCTCGAACAATTCGAATTTCGAAGAATATATCGGAAACAGAATACGAGACAGTAGGAGACAGTTCATAGAAACTGCCTTCCAGGATACAAATGGGGTTTACCTTATTTGATGAGTAAGAATAAGACGCGTCTGAAGGAGATCTGGGTTACTTTGTTACGAGACGGGCAGTATACTCGCGATTGGAAGGAAATGAGGGAGTACATGATACAAGAAATCTACAAGAAGGCAGTAAGCCAGGAATGGATTTACGTAGAGGTCGAATATGATGCGGTGGCGGAAGTTACAGACCAGGAGAATTTAGATGCAGCGAAACGGTTGAAGAGGAATGAGGCACCTGGGTTCGATCTATACGATGTTAAATACAATGGAAGTGCTGATGCAACCTCTAAAACAAATATACAATGATTGTCTGACAGGAGGATATATACCTAATATACCTGGAAAATATGAACAGTGGAATTGTTTTTAAAATGAAAGTATTTACGTCGAGGTCGAATGCGCAATTACCCAAGTCATATAGGCCGATTTCGCTGTTACCGACATATGGCTAACTGTTTGATAGGATAATAACAAAAAAGATTCAGGACTACCTTCCCCGATTTGGAACAATGAATTAGAATCAATATGGCTCTGTGTCTGGTAAATACACTAGATACGCACTTCAATCGCTCTTGAAAATAAAGTGTAGAAACGAACAATACTGTGCTGTATATTCTTTGGTATTGTAGGAGCTTTCGATCACGCGCAATGGAGAAACGTTATAGACACCTTAAGACTAATGAAACTTGCGGATTATGTGCAAAATATAGTGCAGGCGTATTTCCAAGATAGATATATGTTGCTTCAATTTGGGGGACAACAAATCTTGCGAGAATACAAGGTGACCAGACGGTCGAAATAAATGAAAAAAATATGTTCCCTGTCAGTAAGAAACTCCAAGAAGAAATTATCTGGTGTTTTTCACTTTTGCAACAATCAGACAATATTAACAGATTACTATAAACACTTAGTTTCTAGTATCCACAATGAGTCATAGAAAAAAGAAAATTGAAAATGATCAAAAATGTCACAAGTGTTACTGCCCCTGGTGTAATGTTACTTAATACAAAGTGTTACTTAATTCAAAAAATTAAACTTTTATATTATTTTTGTTACATATCCGCGGTCTTCTGTGAAATAAAAAGATCTCAGCGGTTCTGAATTAGAGACCTCGTTCATTTGTTTCAAATATTACTCAACCCTTGTTCTTCATTTTCACTTTTAAGAATTACATTCTTTCCAACAGTGATTAACATTAAGCACTAAATGTAAAAGATGTTTACTAGGAATAGCTCTGTCTTTTAGATCATGAAACATTTCCAATTTGAGCTAAATAACTTGAATATTTGAAAATGGAAACGTTTATGAAGTATTTTTGGTAACATTCGTGATATACAATTTCTGTATGCCATTTCAAGCGTTGAAGGCGAGTTTTCGCGCTTTCTACGTAATCATCTAGGCGACAACGAAAATGGTCTACTTTAAAATAATTGTAAAACACGAAAATTTAAAAAGAAAGACATTAAGTTACGTAACATTTGTTAGAGATACGTAAATAAAAAAACCTATTCAACGGTCAAAAATTCAAAAACTCATTATTTGCAAAGTTTTTTCTGAAACTTTAAAAGTACTGCAAAGGTAGAAAAAAATGAATTATTGAGAAACAACAAGTTTAATTTTAGCTTGCGATTCATTGCGGAGGGCCAAAACGGCAACTGTTTTTGAGAATTATCCGCATCATTACTTTCATTTCATCACTTGGCGACGGTGTAAATCCACGTCGAAACGTAGTGAGGTATTCACAAAAAATAAAAATATTATTCGTCCATAAAAGGTCGTAAATTTTTAATTATTTATTTAATTAGATAACATAATGGACGTTCATAGTAGGACAATTACTTTAATTTCCTTTCTATAAAAGAATAATGGAAATTGGAAAAAATATTAATTTAATCTTTTAAAATTCATGTATTCGCCTTCACGCTTAGGTGGATTGTGTACTACTAATACGTGGATGTACGTACAAAATTCAATTCTTGCATAAATTTTCTTAAATATGAGAAAAGAACATATCTTGACCCGAAATGCTTTTTACAGGAAGCAAATTTTTCCTGTAAAATTATTACCACGCAAGTCACTTCGCCCGAAAATTATACAAGTAATTTCGATAAAAGGACTTCAGTGTTCATATGACATACACCAGTAAGTATCTTTTAAAGAATCCAATTGTTTACTAAGAAAAACAACACCACATACGAAATATATAGAAATATCCGTAGCTAGGTTTCTGAATGAGGAAGTGATTGTTATTGAAACGTAAGAAGCACTCACCTGCAAGAATCCGATGAAGATCTGCATCATCGCGTGCATGAAGCAAATCCTCACCCAGCACATGACCCAGCACGTGTAACACCTCGGGGCGAGCACCCATAAACACCATGGGACGGCCTGCTCGTCGAAGATCGCCCACCAACGCACGCAGACCCTGAGCACAACATACATATCACATTTAGTTCAATTGTAGAAAAGGAAAAACACAAAGAGATTCCGAATTAAGCAATAAATATAATCCTTCCATACTGTGGACAGCGAAAGAAAGATTCATCGGTAGATTTGTCTTCAGTTTTGATTTTAAGGGTGGGATTCATAGTCGTCACTTGAGACACACTCACACTCAATACAAATCTCACTCAAATGAGTATGAGTGTGAGTGCCCATTCACCTTAGAATTGGTATTCATAGTCGTACACTCACTTGAGTGTGAGTATGAGTGGAGTTTGAGTGGATTTTTTGTGAATGGTGTTGTGCGAAAAATGAGAGATATTTCAATACATTAGCATGCGCAGTGTTTTGTCTTGCGATACTTGTTTGTCACATATCAACCACAACGCAAGACCAAGTAGCACACAGATCATAACCTCACATACGAGTATATCACTCAAGTGGCGGCGAACGGTCACTCGAATCACACTCAAGTGTGAATGGAGTAACGACTCAGAATCGCCCTCAAGTAATATTTGAGTGCGCATGTCTCTCAAGTAACGACTATTAATTTCACGCTTAATCAAGAAAATATTGGTCGAGATGTAAAGGAAGTGAGGAGAGGAACACTATTGTTCCGAAAAAAGACAAAATTTTGGACTTGGAGAAACGAATACATTTTTAAATCCAGTTAAAGTCATATTGATAATTGAACTTAATTATTTGTAAATATAAATAACCAAAGGGCAATGATTAGCTAAAATTGAGTTAGGAATACGTGAAACAGGACATACCTCATGCACTGAAAGGCAAAATTCGTATATGCTCCTAGCGCACACTGATAATTGGTTCCGCCTGTTTGAATAGCAATCCACAGCACTCACTTACTCAGCGGGTGGTATTCACCCTACAATTGACTAAAAATACACTATTTCGTATTACTCGAATTGGTGCCGTGATAATTTTATCACAGCACTAATCGATTAGAATTAGTCCAGTTGCACGCATTTAAAGTCATGATATTTATGGTTCATTAATATATCATGATTATAGATTCTATAGATAATCTACAGATATGTCGATACTTCCTGAAAACATTGAGCCTAAAAACATGGATTTTCAAACATCAAGTTATGTTAGGAGAGTTTTATCTACGGATGGAAGGACCTACAGACACACTTCTAAACAAACATACAAAGTTTCGCGATTTTTTTTTTCAATCCAAGATGTACGGGTACGAGTATCGGAGCATACTGGTAGATACAACATCGGTCTCCAACATATGATCTGGTGAGAAAGAGTGGTGTAAAAAAAAAAAAAAAAAATTGAGTTAAGTCAATATTTAGCATCGTTATGCATTATTCTGTTTAGTTTGACGGTGAAGTAAGTCAGTTGTAGACCCAGTGGCGGCTAGGAGTCCCACATCATTCTCATCCCAAACAATACTGCCAAGATGTTTAGAGTGACAGTGACGTAAGTCAGTCGATGAATTTATGTTGATACAAACATGTGATGCTAAGTGATCAGTAGTGGTTTTAGTGCTATAATTTGGTTTATTAGATACTAATGGTGGTATGAAGTTCTATATATTTGACATTGTTACAGTAAATAGATATGAAACTGAGGTAATCTTGTTTTTAGAACTGAAAAGTCAGAAAATACTTCTACTGATATTATGATGTTATACCTATATTTAAGGATTGACAATGCTTTTTAGGAAAAATAGGGCATTATATTTATAAAAAACATGTTTATTATGATAAGTTATGCTTATAAATCCGGATGTCATTCAATAATTATAAAAATGAGTAAGCCTAAGCGGAAAACTTACAACTTGCTTGATAATTGGTTACAACTTCCCAGTGAATCTAACTCTGTTGAATCAAACGGCGATGTAGATAGGAATCCAGACTACAACACCTATCACAGGCTTGCGCCTTTTAAACAAAGACGGGACCTTATAGTAAGAAGAAATAGATTTATTTTCTCTTATACTAATCTCAAATACTTAGTCCGATGAAAATAAAATAAAAGGGCTCTGGAAATCTGAATGCCATAAAAAATCATTGCCGGTGCGTCATGGAAAAGTAAGAATCATAGAGTAACAATTTTCTGGAAATTGATTGTATTAAACTGCAAATATATGCATTTTGCCTTTTATAAAGAAATGATATTAAACACAGAAGCCGCGTAAAGAGGGTGAAATTTTAAGGGGTGAGACAAATAAATGCTACTTAAAGTCAAATCAATGAACGTCAGTAGCAGTAAGCAAACACATTTTAGTACATTTTGTGTGTCAGATGATATATCGATATATGTCAGTAAATGAACAAAGGAATTAATTTAAGTAAGAAGGCAGTAAATTAACTACTAGGAAAAAATAGTTCTTTTATTGAAAATAACGAGTTTTATTTTAGCACTTTCACATTTCTATGTTGACTAATCCATACGAATATATTTGCATTTTTGAATTTAGACAAGTATAATATACATGCATGAATATATTCTAAGAAATATTCATGTATAATGCTAAAAACGCTTGAAAAATGCAAGTTTTTGTTATCATTATCTGTTTGTATGTGTGTGCATAAATACACACAAGCAAAAATTTACATCCAAATACAAGGTAGTACATGTACAAATACTTACATACCCATATTTAGCGCTTTTTACTGCATAAAAATAGGTCTAAATTTAAAAAAAAATGCTATTTTCTCGTATTTTCGGAAAAATTCCTTAAACAAAGAATTGCGAAAAAGAAGGTCTCAATTTTTTCGCTCAAATCTCGGTTTTTGTGCGTCTGACAAAAAAATTACGAATGACGAAATTTGTTGCAAATTGTGTCAGCTGCACCTTTTACTTTCAACTTTCGTGATTCAACAATTTTTTTGAGACATTTACAAAAAACCTTTATGCGGTCCCTTTGGACTCCCCGGTCCCCAGGGGACCATCTAGTCAGTTGTGGGTCCGATTTTCTTTCCCCATTAAAGTGACCCCTAATCCTAAGTTTCGTGTCTGGAGGATTTTGTCCAGCTACAATCTTTATTTAATGGTGTTAGTTCTATTGGTTGATAGTAGTATAAGTCATTTAGGCCTTGTATGATTTTTTCTTAATATTAATAATAATAATTTATTACTGTAATTGGGATGACATTCCCGGTGGCAGAAATTTAAATACATAAAATATACATCAACAACATACAACAATTAAAACAACAAAAATAAAACGAGGATATACAAAATCATACATGAATTAAAATAAGAATGTGTTAAAATAAAAGTATATTAAAATAAGAAAAGTATTAAAATTAAAATAAGAAAAATACTAAGATGAAAAATATATTGAAAAAATATAATATCACACCATTTAAAAACTAAATTTCATAATTTAATTCATTAAAAAAATAAAGTAATTTATCTTAAATTTCATTATTAAAGCAATTAAAAATTAAATTCAATTATTTAAAGTAATTTAAAAACATATTAAAGTATTCAAACTAAATTAAATAATGACTGAACCAAACTCTAAGAACATGTTTAATAATTACTGTTCACGAATAACACACAGAAAAAATAGCTTGAAGATTCAGCTCTGGACACAGCTTCTGCCTCGTCGATTCTGAAGCAGTGTTTTACAAGAATGAGTGGAAGAAGATCACTCCAAAAAAGCACATACACCTATTGTTGAAAAAAGAGAATTAATATCATTGGCGCTTATAAAAAGCAGGCTTTCATTGTCGAGAAGAATTACATGGCCTAGCCAATAATGTATTCAAATAACAAATACTTCACAGTATAAAGAATGCGAATGAAAAAATAGATGATTCAATATGAAATTATAAGCATAAAACAATGATATATGATACAATACTTATTTTCTTCCTAAAAGGTCGGCTTCTCATACGACAGCAGACTTAAAATATAAAATCAGACAAGTGAAACGGAAATGTTTCGAGACTTCGCGCAGCAGCCATAATAAAAAACATTTGAAAGCCGTAATTGACCATCCACAGACAGTGGCGTTGCCACGCCGTAATTTTGAACTACTGTTGACCCTGTAATTTTCGCTTCCGATAACTGGAGCGCTCTGGCAGCGTACGTTTGAATTATGATTAGCTATTACACGCGGGAGCCATTCTTAAAAGGCCACGTTCTCCGTTAAGGGAAGAACGGTTACTGAAGAATATTACTATATCTTCAAGGCGGGAGCTTCATCTCTGACGCACCGCGCAGGCGCGTAGCTCACCTGTACACAAAAGGTGTTCGTTCAGTCCAGGTGTACTTGTTATCAGTTACCTGCAAGATCATTTTCGAAACAATTACACTCAGGAAACCGATCCAGACACTTGACTCACTTAGGTGCACATCACTTCACTCACACTTTTACTTATTTCCCTTTCTGACTCTCCTATTGCCCTCCTCCTTACATCACTTCACTTCACATCACTATCCTACCCATCATCCCTAAACAACTGGCTTTGTAACTACAATACCACACATTATCTTCCAGAACTTGCCTAACCTCGTGAGTAGACGAAGAGCCCGATATCCTCTCCGCAACCGATGCAGACATTGAATTCCAATCCCTAATTGTTCTGTTTAAGAATGAAAATTTTCCAATGTCTGTTTTTTGTTTCCTAGTTTTGAATTTCAAGAAATGGTATTTTCTACTTATTCGAGTATGATGTTCCAAATTTTCTGATATATATTTCCAAGCGGGTTCATTTTTATAAGCTTTGTATAAATTTACTAGTCTAGCTCGTTTCTATCGAGTTTCTAACGATTCGAAAACTACGCAATCTGTTAAATACGATTCGCGATTAATAAATTTTAGAACCTTTTTTTGAACTCGTTCGAGGTCCTGAATTTGTCCCTTCCGATAAGGATCCCAACAAGCGGTCGCATACTCCACTATCGGTCTGACGAGAGAAACATTAGCAAGTTTTCGTGTTTCAAGTTTACATTTTTTTAACAGTACGCATGACAAGATGAAGTGTTCTCCAGGCTTTCCGCGCAATATAACTGACGTGTTCAGACCAACCTAAATCTTGTCTCAGAATTACTCCTAAATATTTACATGATATTTTTTCTGGAATCATATCGTTTTTGATTTTATATGTAAGTGGGTTTCTGTGAATTCGCTTTGTAAAACTCATAGCATTACATTTTTCCGAGTTAATTTTCATTTTATTTACTTCTGTCCAATTGCTTACATTGTCTATATCCTTTTGTAAAGTAAAAACGTCATCCTTATCTTCAATTTTTCTGTATATGTTGCGAAACTAATTGTGTGCATTTTTCAGCGAATAAGCGCAACTTACTATCAATTTTCAAATATATATCATTTTCAAACGCTAAGAACAAAATTGGTCCAATAACGCCTCCCTGAGGAACATCGGATGTTACTTTACCCTCCTTTGAAAATTCACTTTCTATTTTTACCTTTTGAGAACGGTTACGGAGATAGTCCTGAATCCACATTAAAACTAAATTGTTTACTCCCGAGGCTGAAAGCTTCTTAATTAAAAGATCGTGTGGCACTAAATCGAAGGCTTTAGAGAAATATATTATTATCGCATCTATTCTTTGACCGTTATCGATATAATCTGTTATTTCCTGACTAAAAGTAATAATCTGACTTTCACATGAGTGTCCTCTTCTAAAACCATGTTGCCCTTCGTACAACCACTCTGATTTATTCCACTCGTCAATCACATATTTTACAATTAAATGTTCCATTTGTTTGCATACTATTGAAGTTAAGCTCACTGGTCTATAGTTTATTATACTAGTTTTGTTGCCTGATTTATATATTGGAACTACAATTGCTTTCTTCCAGTCATTAGGAACCGAGCTGTTATTCATTGAAACCTGAAATAATCGCGTCAGATAACGGACCATAGGTTCTCCTCCTAATTTGAGAATTTCTACAGGTATATTATCTGACCCAGTTGACTTCCGGTCTCTCGTGACTTTTAACCGTTTCCTAATCATTTTAGCTTGAATATTGAATGTATTTTGTCCTACAATATTTCTTTCTGATGAATATGTATCTGTCCCTTCATGAAACACTGAAACAAAATGATGATTTAAAACATATGCTTTTTCCATACTATCAGAAATATAATTCTTTATTCTTTTTATGTTTCCTCATATAGCGATAAAAATTTTGCCCACTGTTTTGCTTATTACTCACTAAATTTTTCATATAGGCTTCATATGCCGCTTTTTTTGCGTAATTAAGTTTATTTGAGAGGTTTTTGAATTGTTTTTCATGCTCTTCATCGTACTTTCTTCTAGCGTAAAATTTCCTGACTTTTCTTTTTAGCTTTCTAATTTCCACGTTATAATACTCGGGATCGGGATTTGGTTTAATAAATTTTGTGGGGACAAACGTTTCTAAGCAATAGAAAATTATACGTTTGAAGCTCTGCCAAATCTCTTCCAAATCCCCTGAGACGCCAAGTCATAATAATTCGCGGATAAATAGTCTTTTATAGCATGTACCTGCGCTTTTTGAAATATAAATATTTTCTTTCGAGTTACGTTTTCCCTATTATCTGTCACCCAATTTAAATGAAGAAGTACAGCTTTATGATCACTAATTCCTGGTACAATTAGTTTTATAAAGCTTACATGTTAAAAAAGGGATAATTTTTGTACAAAAATAGTTTTTTTGTTTCACAATGTAATGGGATTTCTATAGAGAGTCTAATAAACCCTTAAAATCTCAAATGAAGGAAACATTGACTTACACCACTCTGATTCTCACCAGCTCGTATAAAAAAATGAATTGTTCTCTCATACGAACATATTATCCAGTAATATGTAAATGCGAAATGCGATAGTGTGTCGGTCTCTTAGCTATCTTTTCACGACTAAACCACAGTGATGAAATTTGGCAAGAATATAATTGAGATGTTAAAAAATAACAAGCGATTTTTTATTTTTAAAATGCGAGAAAAGAGATATTGAAAATGATTTTTACGATAAATGTCGTTACGTTCAATTACGTAACCTGAACGATTATAAAAAGGTGACAACAATGCGAAGCAATATTGTACGCCTCAAAGAGTTCAATAAAAGAGTCCCCGACAGCATATGTCTATCTACAAAGCTTAACTAAATTATCGATGAAAACGTTATTAAAAATAGAAGTGTTCAAATACTTCAATTTAAGAGGATGGAAAAAAGTTAATCATCATCAAATTTAATGGGTTTTCTATTTTGTGCATTTAACAAATATAAAAAGTTTTGAAATTCTAAAATTTTGAAGGATAGTTTAAATTTTATAATGATATGTAAAATTTAATGAAATGGTGAAGCCGCGCTGCCACGGAAACAAAAATTCGTCTGGCGCGGCTCCCGGCGAATGGGTTCGTACTACCAGAGATAAATAAGAGACTCTTCCCATGTTATGTCAGAGTTGGGCCACCATTAGGATTGGGGGCGGTGTAACTGCCCTAGAAACCTTTTGGGTGTAGTGGGATGAGAGGGTCATGTAAAAATATTTCATCGAAAAAGATAGGTTTAGTCCATAGATTTCATAACCTTTCAGATAAACAGTGACATGGTGACGTATAAATACATTTTAGTGCGTAAGAGGGTTAAATACGCCTAACTAAGAGTGAAATGGTGAGTTAGGCTAATGAGTGACGTTTCGATTTCGTAATTGATTTAACTTCACGTTGCTTGCTCAAAGGTGATATCATCCAAGGATTAATTAATTCTTGTTGCTGGAGGTGAAACTCAAATGGTGTATACATTCAAGTTTTGAATTAAATTTGTATTATTATGAATTTGTAAAATCGATGATATACGTATGTTTTTAAAAACCAGTAGTAAAAGTATTCTGATCTTACGATAATGATTTTTTTCTGGAGTAAAAGAAGATTGTTCTGAGAAAAATCCCGGGCAACACCGGATACGTAGCTTGTTGAAACCTATACATCAAAAGTATTTTCTCTTTGTATGTAATTGGCATATTTTGCATATATACTTATTTACATTTACTGTACTTCATGGCCCTCAGCACAGAGTATGTAGAAACATTTATGAAACTGTTTTCTAACTCAAGACAAAAATAAGCACCGGGTTTTTTTCGACGTATGTTAAAAGTACTCATCTCCTACAACTTTTACTCAATTACGTCATTATTGCGATTTCAAATAAAGTATTTCATCTTCCGAGCAATCCATATGGAATCAAATGCTGGTGAACATGTTATGGAAAGGAATCTGTTGTCCTAGTACAATGTAGTTTCAGCCATTAAACCAGCAGACGTGTGAGCAAATATTGACCCATCATATACTTGTGATTTTAATGACATCATTTTCGCTTGGTTTTTTTTCTGATAGACGAACTAATTCCAACAAGAGTATATTTTGTCGCTTTACCTTTCATATCCCATAATAAACGTGATACTAATAACGAGTATATTATGTATTTAATTAGTACTCGTTTTTACACCAAGGGGAATAAGAGTTTTGGTAATATGTTTTAAAATTGCGTTTCCTAAAAATAATGTACATTTTGCGAGCGATTCCGTTCCTTAGCAAACACGTTGCATCTTCACCTATTTCCAGGGTGGTGAAAATTTTTTACGAATATACTTTTGATAGTGTTCAAAAGTAAGTTAAGAGTGAAAAAATATCACGTCCGAATCATAGGAGTCGCAGATCTATGAAAAGATGCTCAAATATTAGGTGGCATAAATTTCTAGCGAGAAAAAGCTGGCGTTTTTGACTAGTTGAGATAAAACATTATAATTGTGGTAAAACATTAATAAAGTGCCATAATAAACAACTATCCCCAGATTCATTCGAGTTTATCCCATATTCATATAATTTCCTTGAGTTTTAATATAATCTTAATTTGAATATAAATTGTTTCGTTGATCAGTAAAGAAAATATCCGGCATAACGTTTCAAAAGCACATTTTCGTATTATTCATATGATAAGTTTTTCTTTCTACTCAATCCTGACTAATTTGTCTGCAATATATCTGAAGTCCCTTTCTCCCACTCAAAGTTTTCCGTCATTATCGACTGATACTTTGATCAAATTATTGGGATAGTCTCTTATTTCTGGAGTCCCTAATCGGTCGACGTGCCCTCTGTGTGGTCTCGAGTAGTCCTTAATTTCTTCTTTGATTATAAATTTCATTCATTTCTTTCACTTTTTCACTTTTTATTCATTTAACTGCAATAGAGTCAAATGAAACAATGACCTTTCTCCAAGATATCATTGAAAACAATAGCATCGTCCTTTACGAACACTACACTTCACGGAGATACACAAAAAGCATAATTCGTGTCCTAGTTGCTTTTCGAAACGATTGTATTGGAATAAAGTCAAGAACACCTTGATTGTTATAGATCTAACCTTCAAAGGCACAAACGTTTACACAACTACTGCTAGTTAAACACCATCAGAAATGATGCAATTTACTAATTATAAATCTTATGTTTTATTATCGTTACCGTGACAAAACAACATCGTACTCTACTTAATGAGAGCAAAGAATAACAGTTAAAGAGAGAGAACCTCCGATAAGTATTCTTCTCGAAGCACACGTTCCGACACTACAATTACAAGAAATGATTCTTAGAATCTTACATAGGAGAATCAGACGTACATTTTACAAACAATAGTCATAATATCCCAGTCCTCATAAATAATATCCTCACCTAGTTACAAAAATCAAAGCATTCATAAAAGTAATAAATAAGTAATCAACTTTTTAAGAATCAAGTCACCACAATCCATTCACGATCTTCTTCGATTTCCTTTTATTCCTTCTTATACTAGACAAGTTGGTTGTTATTTATAGGTTAATGGCTGAGTAATGTCCTCGAGCGTGGATATTTTTTGATGTTCGTATCAATAATTCCTCTTAAATTAAAATTCCTCTAACAGTGATTGCGGATATAATGTGTTACACCCGCAGTATTTTTGCTCACTTAAAACTAACTAGCTAAAGTATAAGTAGCTATGCTCGCATAAATTTCATTTTTTTACATATATTTTCTTAATATATAACTGGTGAAAATATACTACATAGAAGTTAAACTCTACTTCTTAGGTGAATTGTCTCGTCTCCATTTCCATATTAATTTACGTGCGTTTGACCGCTTTAATTCTCTCGTGCCTTTTTACAAAAAAAAAAACTTAACAATTAAATTCAAAATTCAATTGTGTATTACTAATTCTGTATTGGCGGTTCATAAAAATAACACTAAAATCATCTAAATGAAAACTACTTCAATACATTTTCTTTAAAAAGGGTTGAGTTTTTATTAGTATATTTGAATAACATTACACACTGACGGAAACATGGAAGCTGGTGGTAGTGGGATAGATCGGTCATACTCTTTCTACACTCGCTCTGCTGTACATAAAGACAGTACGACATCTATTGACGAATCTCTGAACCCTCAGCGGCCGCTATCATCGCCTTAGATGACCAATCGTCATCAATAAATTCGTCATCGACTCACCAAAGGCATAACCTTTGAATGATCTCAATATTGTATTGCTATAAAATATTTCATATTCCAGGAAAACACTTTATGGTTACTACTTTTCAATTAAATCTCTTCTATGTGGACACAATATTTTCCATTTACATCAAACAATTAGTCATGAAAATAACAAAGAAATTTCAAATTATGAGACATACTTGTTTCCCATAGTATTTTTAGCGTTTGTTAAGTTATGTTTCAAATTCAAGGAAGTGGAAAAAGAAAATCAGTTTTGTAATTTAGTTCAAAGAATATAAATTCAAACCTGGGGTTCAGACACTTTCATAGTCAATAATAATAAGAGTATTACGAATTTTTGTCTCCAATAAACCCCACGATCTCTGAAAATACAACTTGTGCCAAGCTCCTGTGCAAAACGAAAAAATTGAAAACGTCTGAGTAATGTAAGTGCAAGCACGGGAATTAGGGTCATAATGCTTCCTTAAATTGTTGGCTAATTATCCTGGAAACATAAAAAAAGAAAAATACTGATGTTCTTAATCACAAGACACTCTTTTCTGATACATTCTATCAAATACTTAAAGGTATCACACAAAAACGAAATACTACGACTTATTTACTACAAAACACAACATATTTATTTCAAATCAAAACAATTTTCCATAGCTTCCACAGGGATTTGAAAGTTGTTTTTTCTTTAATAAGCGTTTCCTGAATAAGACGCAATGTACAACACCTTCAATTGTAATTGCAATTATTTCAATTAAATGACCTGTGAAGGGTTCTAAGGACTCTTGACGTTGGCGAGCTCTAAAGCCCCAAGGAAAATTAATAAATAAATAAATGGCTTGTGAGGTCTGTTTTTTTTAGTTAAAATAACACTAAGTGCATGTTACTCTGTTTATTTATGCTGATTTCAGAAATTTTAGTGATTTTATTATATCTACGCTAGTGCTACCTTAATAGCTAAAATTCAACCAAAAAATGAGAATTTGGACATTACATTACATTATATTACGTATTTCATTGTATTAATTTATTAATTTACAATATTATTTAATTAATGGCAACGCAGATGGCATTTATGAACAACATTATAGTCTGTGTTGCAGTTTGAGTATTTCATCTACGTCGAAACACAATTCACTTCAGGGCAAACGGAGATGCTTTTTGTCCACAGCGGAGTACGTAGAATGTATAAACGGACCATTATGCTCCAACGTACAGTACATGTAATTACACAACGCGCAACACACAATATAACGTTCTACATCAGTGTCATCAATGTTGGCCATACATTAATTAAATAATACTGTAAATTAATAAATTAATACCATGTAATGTGTAGCGTAATGCACCAATTTAACCGATCTTTTCGGGAAATATGTTGATATGAACATTTTGTTCATGTTGTTAGAAATCAATCCCTGAATTTTGTCACCTTTCTTAACATTCATCCTGCATTTGGGAAGTTCCGTGTGCGTATCGGTTAACTCTTTCCTAGAAGAAAGTCTCAGTGCCGCCAACACTGTGTGTCGAATGTCTGCAGTTCAGAGTACGCACCTGCGCCGCCGTGAAGTCTGCTCGTTGCATGTGAGCGCAGCTGACGACGAGAGGTGGCAGCGGTGGCGGTGGGGGAAGCGTCGTTGCGAGGGCGGGAGTCAACGTGCGAGGAGTTGCACGCGCTTCCACGTCAGCAGCGTCAGTGGCACGCGCTACAGCATCACGCACAAAGTCCACGGCCGGGAACAGCAGACCGGAACCCGGAGTCACCAGCACGTACGCTCCAGACGGACACTTCACCATAGAACGACATGCGACACTCATTGTAACATTATCATCACAATTATCATGTGTTGTTGTACAATTATACTTCCTCTTTTAAAACAGGTAGTTGTCGCGGACTAGTATGTGAAGCCGAAAGCAAAATTTAGTCCTTGGTAACAAATTTCCTTGTTAGGTGACGTTTCCAAGATGGACGATATCGACATTATTTTTCGTATATTTCTGGTAAATATCAATCTTGTAAGATGTCGTTTTAGTGTTTAGAAATGACCTCGGTTACTGAAACATTTTTTTCAAATATTTAGAATATATGTCTTAAATGCCCCATATTTTTGATTTTTTGTTTTTTCTGTCGCTAATTGTTTTTATTAGTATTATTATCATCATCATTTGTAGCAGTTGTATTCATTAGTGTAGTGGCTGGTAAAAGTTTCTAAACCCAGATTGGTTTCCCACTTACTGAAAAATAAATTTACACGATATTTTCAGTATGTAAATGTACAAAACCACACGAGATTGCATTTCTGTGAAAGACCTACACAAGATTAGTATACATTAATGTAGCGAAGTTCGAACAAAACTCTTACTTCAGCTTTGTCAAGAAGGAATTAATGAACATTCTTGAGACAAGGTCTAAATCAGAATGCTGTCAATGCAGATGATCACTAAAATTATTGTAAAATAAAAACATTACTTATTAGAAAATAAGTTATTTCCAAGCGGAGGACAATTATCAACTCTACTCTTCGGAAGCAACGGACAATCGTATCAACGTAAGCATTATCCGATCAATGTGACCTTATCAATCATCGTATCAATATTTTTCAATTAGTGTTTCACCTACAGGAAATAAATAGTAAGTGTTGCCCATCAAAAAATCATCCTGTGTTAAAGTTTTTTGTAAGTCATTGGTATAAATAGAGTATAATTACTCACGATAAGATGTTCAATGCTGACTCTTGGACGGGCATTGAAATAAAGTAGAAAAGCAATGTCGACAACGATGCCGGCCACGATGCCCACTTCAACTCCGAAGAATAAACACACGAGGAAGGTGGCAAAAGCAGGAACTAAATCACGCTCTGTAACACAAAAAGCAAGTTGTTTTCTTTTAAAAAATGGTTGAACAGCAGAATTACACAAATCTTATCGTTCATTCGTGTGGACTTGAGAAAAGTACATTTATAATGTACTTGTACAGTACATTATAAATGCACAATATTGACTTGCTATATAATAAATTTATAGATCCTTACTAATATAAAAATTTGCCCTCTTGTGTTTTCAGGATCTTGACTTTGCACGAATTAATCTTGATGAAATTTAGAAGCACAGTAGTTTCAAACCCAGAGATGGTAATAGAAATAGAATTCAATAGTAGTACATCGTCATACGTTTTACATTTCCTATGCTCTACATTAATGTATCCTTGTGAGTGGTTTAGTCCTGATCGCTTCACCAAAGTAGAAAGAACACTATCGAGATGGGAACTTGAAAATATGGGAACAGGTTGATTTCGTATTGCAAAGGCTCACAAGGTAGAAAGAGGTTTTTTTTTCGATATTCTTCCTTTAAAAGAGTAAATTCCGGGGAATTATCATTGTGTTTGCTATGAGATATTACTTTGTTTTGTAAACATGAATTCAAATAAATAAAAAAATCGGTATTTGAGCTTTAATGCCTGAAAGGGGGTAAAAATGTTTCGTGTGTCTTTCGTCCACGCTACCATCCTACTTATTATGTGCTCCTGCATACTAATGGACCTCTGAGGACTCGTGCGCTTATTACCCTGAAATATATTTACATATTTTATTCAAAAATTCTAAAGAGTTTACAATTGTACAATATAAAGTCAAAATCTCTAGAAGCATAAAAATATTTATCCTTTTAATACAAATCGAAAATGTTCAATTCCAATAAATAGTAATGTATGTTATGTTTTACGTATTTTAGTGCGGCTCCAGAGTAAACACGAGATAAAGTGAATACGGATGTCAAGACAGAATACTTGTAGCGAAGTCTCAAAGTTCTCACAAGCAATGTCACAGGGACTCTGAAAGAATAGAAGTGCTTTACTTAACGTATTTTCTCGCTTCTGAAAATGGTCGAGGTAATTGGGGGGGGGGGGAGTATTCATGTTTTAGTTAACTTTTAAACATTGCAAAAAATCTTCATTAATACTATAGAAGATATATCTTTCATTCTCTGATACAGAAATATATTATAAATGTAAAAAAGACAAATGAAATTGCAGAACGTTGCAGTTTATGAAGTATAAATAAATGTACGATCCACTTCATTTTAGGTCTTTGATTTATAGAAAGTATGACGTTCTAGTATTAACCTTGAATTCGCTCGGCCAAAAAGATATTGATACTCCGTATGACGTGTGTTGCGTATTACATATTGCGTATGACGTGAGTTGATTTTGAATGTAATTCACTTACTGTTGGACCTCCAAATGGGCAACACTGATCCAGTCTCCACCATGAAAATAACGGCGCAGATGATGACTGAAGACAGAGTTGCCTTGGGGATGTAATAGAAGTAAGGAGTGAGAAGACTCAGAGCTAAAAGGACCAACGCCCCTGAAACAAGACAAAGAAACACGTTTTACGAAGCTAGGAGAACTAGCTTTTACGGTTAAAAGATTCCCTACACAATACGTGGACTATTTACAGGTAAAATGTTCTTGGATTGAGATGTGAATAGTTATAATGGTTCTCAGCAGTTAGTCAGGTAACTTTAGAGAAGAACTGTTTTAAAACCAATGTAAATCAGGGTTGCTAAAATCAGAGTAAAACACTATTTAAATAAAAATTACAATAATTTATTATTTTACGAAATGAAAATTAGGAATAAAAAGATATTCTTTTGATTGACGAACACTGAATGACAAAAAACCCTTATTTTTCGGTATGACGTAAATTACTAATAAAAAGTTATTCACTGGTTTGACGTTCAATGAATAATAAAAATTTATTCCTTTGCTTGACACACAATGAATAAAACGTTATTCTTTTATCTCCAAAGTTATTTGTGGTTGTCGCAATACAAAACGTTGTTGTAATACAAAAAAATCTTTGTACTTCCTTAGGTTGAAAAGTAAAACTAAAATATAGAAAACTGTGTTTTATAGTATACATTACAATCATTCCTAAAGAGTATTTTTTAGTTGAGAATAATACCTAACAAAAGTGAATGTAAAATAATGTTTTAAGAGAGTACGGTGTATGTTTTATAAGTTTCTATAATGTGTTTCCAGTTTTTATGAAATTTGCGTGATTTGTAATTTATATTTCAATTATTTTGAGCGAATGTTAATATTTCAGACAAATTTTTTCTGTTTTTAATTTTGTCCATTTAATCCGCTAAAAAGCCTGTTTCCAATTCAAATTTTGATTTTAGTATTGTAATTTTGTAGTACAATATATTTCACACATGTACTACTGTACTGATATGTCTTCACTTGTTTCTAATTTATGACAATCCTATGGTCTCAGATCGATAGTAAGATTACATAACCAGGTAGAAAATAATGTACGTAGAAGTTACTTCCAACCAGATAGAAGAAGTCGAATTTTTTTTGTTCTTAAATAGTAAATACACTTTTGAGTAACCCTAGGGTAAGGGAAGGGTGATGAAATACACACATATATATCNTATATATATATATATATAAATTTTATTATTGTTATATAGAGACATAACTTGACAAGCATTTACAGTGTAACAACGTTTTTGTTCAAAACCCACTCAGTTCCAATTTTCTTCGCTGTCCTTTTAGTGCATAATTGTTCGTCAGTTCCACTACCATTTGCATTTAATTATTTATTCCTTGCAATACTAAAAGGTATAGTTATTTTGTGCTCTTCATTAGAAAAACAAAAATTTGTAAAACAATAATGTTAAAAAACTAATTGAAGAGCATAATTCTGAAACCGGAGGCTAACTGTATTCACCTGTGTAAAGTCCTCCGAGAGGTGTACGCACACCGCTGGAATTGTTGACAGCACTGCGAGAAAAGGAACCGCACACCGGCATGGAGCGGAAGAAAGAACCCGCCATATTGCACACACCCAAAGTCACCATCTCTTGCGTCGCATCCACTCGTGCACCACTCGCTACGAAAGAAAAAATGATTAACAGAGTATTCTGTCTTCAAGAATTTTCAATTTTACAAGCGTATAAATCTTTAAAATAATGTGTAGGTAAATATTACTTCCGTCTTAATGCATAAATAAATATTACAAGTTTCGCAAAGCATTTAGCCAAGGTGAACCATTCTAATAATTTCGGCAATGGTCAGATGTCGTGCATGTTGGACCAAACATATTTTTCAGATTATTATATGACACTATTTAAATACGAAACAAAATATTTGTTTGTTTCGGAAGCCTTTTTGTAAACCTACTTTCAGCACACACGAATAAAACATTTTCCATAAAATAACTGGGTAAAAAATAATTCTCTTAATAAGATAAATTGTTAAGAGAATGATTTTCAGATAATTGCGTCATACAATTTGAATCATCACTTGTCATGTACTGGAAGTTCTGAATAGTCAGTATGTGATAGTATATACTTACCGAAAGCCTTGGCAATGGCAACGTTACCCAAAATGGAAACCACCGGGACGACAGCAATACCTGATCCAAGGTGAGCTACCATCTGTGGGAATGTGTAAGTGCGGTTGTTCCAGGAAGATGAGAATGGTGGAATATTCACTGCTGGCATACCAGCATCGATATGGCCTATAAAGTAATGGAATTATCAATGTACAGATCTCTTTATTTACGAGAAGGTGTGTCCGTAGAATTGTCGAAACAAATTATGACCTGTATTTCTCATACTCTTTTTATCGTTTTCAGTTTAGGAAACAGTGCCTGTAGCAGTGAATTATACTGAGCGTGTCACTTATTATACTCACGTATAAGAAGCAAAAGAGATCAGAAACAAAGGAGAAACGACATAACATATGAACACGACAGCAGAAGCATAAGACATAAGAAGATATTGAGACAAAATGGAAAACAAATTTGGAATGAGAAACAAAATGAATGAGAGATCAATAATCCCAGATAAAGGTCGTACGGTTGAGACGCTGGGATTATACCAGAATTAAACTGGAAAAAGAAATATAGGAACCTATAGGGTCAATTGGAGTAAGTACAGGAGGTTATTTAATAGAAAAGGTCTCGCATTCTGTGTTGTTAGTGATATTACGTCTTTTCCCGGTCACTAATATTCAATAAAATAATCACTCTCAAACAATTAACAACTATTATTAGCAACGATGCTATGAGCATGAGTACCAAAAGAAATTTAATATCATTTACATTCTTTATATGAATATATTGAATGCGTGCTCCAAAAGTTTAATCGGAATGCTGACTGAGGATTAAGATTACTTTTCCAAAGGTTGTCCGAACTAACGTCAGTTCTCAACGAGCAAATTTCGCAATCCATTTTTAATGCACTTTCTCATGTGCATGTAATTCATTCACGATCCCATTCAATGCTCGCTAATTACTTAAACAACTTAAACAATTAATGCTTTGATTTGTATTAATTTAATTTTTGTGACGCAAGAATATTCTGCATTGGATTAGTATTTAATTTAATTCTGCATTGGATTGGATACAAACATAATCGTTGCGGGTGGCAAATTATAAGCTAGTGGCAGGAATATGGACGAAGATTACTCTCACTCAAGGATTAAAAAACACAAATGCGCATCTATATGCACAAGAGTGTCATTTCAAAACATGTTATTGAGCCTGTTTCACGACTCATTTAAAATACAAAGGAAATTATTGGAAGCTGCTTTGATAAATTTTACAAAACCGACTTAAGTATTCTCTTTAGTTAAGGAAATGTGCCCAAACATCGTCAAATTCAAAGTTTCAAATATTAATCTAAATTTTAATAGCTAAAGAAATATAATTATCTTGGACAGAAATCAATACTTTTTCCAACTACATAAAGATCAAACTTGCCTAATGTTAGAATTTTCAAAGAATTGGGTCACCTTATTAAATTTACAATATATTATTTATTTTATGTAAGATCACTTAAATTCAAACACCCCCAAAAATATTATATACATTAAAATACTTAAAACATTGATTATTTTATTGAAAAATGTGACTGATGTCACATCCAAATAAAAGTTACAAACAAATTTCTGTACTTTTGGTAGGGATGCACATCGTGACAATTTGAATCATGTGTATTTAATCAATTTTCCCTTAATTTGTCTTAATAGAAACGGGGACATTTTAACAACATTATGGACGATAAATTTAGGACTCTACCCATGAAAACAAAATGGTGATTGTGCCTAACTTAACGGCAAAACACTCAACTTGGAGGTACTGAAATGTTTCATGAGTTTTTCAACAAGTGGATAAACTATCCACGCTAGTTACCAGGGAGGGGGGCGAGATACGGCGACGGGATGGATACCGGGCACCTCGTCTCACTGATTTCGATGTCGGAGTCATTTAAATCCAAGGGAAACTATGCATCCATGGAGAAGAGAAAATCAAAGGACAGAATCTCACCTGCAAGTTGGAAAGGTAGCTTTTCATTGGATTCGAGGATGAAAGCAATAAGTGCAGTGATAACAACTACAGCAGCATTGCGTCCAGTGGACAGATACCACAGCACTCTTTCACCAAATGGCCGTCGTCCTCCTTTAGGATCTTCTGGCGCCAGACGGATATCCTTCAATTTCTGCATAGAACCACATTATATGAATCCAATTTGTCTTAAAATATACCGCGCACAAAATTATTTTCTTAGTACGACGCATGCTTTATTCGAATTAATTCGATAACTTCTGAGAGATTCATGAGAATAATAAGCGCATATCTAATCTTTCTGTCAGGAACGATAGTTTCCAAAGGCTAAACTTTGCTCATATCCTTGTTTTCTTATAGACAAAAAAAATCAAATGTAATACGACTTTTTTAAAAGTTTAATTTAAATTATTGGAAATAAGGAATGAAGTTAAGTTAGTTCTCAAAATTCATCAAAAACATAATTTTGAAACGCGAGGCTAATTGAATATAAATTATCTTTTGAGTTTTTTAAAAATTACGAAAATCAACTATAATACAAATCATGTATATTTTTGATTACTAAATATACGTTACTGAACGGATATAGCTCATGCTCCCAGTTTAATTATACCATGACATTCCCTCCTTTATTTTGTAGATGAAGCTTTAAAGCGTGAGAGAGGTGCTTCAAAAGATTCTCATGACTCACCCTGAGGAGTAAGAGCGTGATAATGCAGCATACGCCCAGAACCAAGTCCCCTACTTCGAAGAGATGAGCAGTGCGCAGCAATTGGATCCACGTCTCGAGGAAGCCATGCGCACTGAAGGAGAGTCCAAGCAAACCCTTGATCTGCGAGCACGCAATGATGAGAGCCGCGGCAGAGGTGAAACCCGCCACCACCGGTGCAGATACGAACTCCACGAGGAAGCCTGTGGGAAAAGGCCTATCACTTATTACTACTATAATAAATTTATTGTAAAAAAAGCCGTTACAAACTGCGTATGTCCACGTGGAGGACTAACTACGTGCTACGTGTTATTATATCAACAGAATACCAACAAAATTGTGTTTAACAAACCTTAATTTAATTAATTCACAAATATGAATTCGTATAGATTTGATAATAATTGATGAATATCAAATAATTAATCAAATCTATAAATTATTCGGAAAATAGTGTTTATATCATAACTATTGAAAAAAGAAATTCGAAACTAATTATTATAATAGTATTAATGAGACCGCCGACCCTAGGCACAAGCCTAGAGAGCCTGAAAATTAAAAGAAATTAGTACGATTCACTTTCGAGGAGTTACATGAGAAAGAAATATTGCAATTTCTTCAATCAGGTGAAAATGGCGTCGGGCTGGGACACGAACACTCGACCTCCAATTGATTTTATATTTAATGATATACTCAAACACTGGTTTAGAAGTTTTTAGAGGAACTTAAGAAAATAAAAATTGATAATTCTGACAAAGGAAACTGATGACTGGTATATTACGTTATTCTTAGACCGTTCTTATCTACAGATAATTTATTACTCTCTTTTATGACATCAAAGTTGACAAAGAAGATTAAAGTGTTTTATTATATGTAAAAGATTACTCATTAGTAATTTTTAAATGAACAGTTATTTCAACTTTAATTGTTCATAATTTATCTACAGGTACCGGGAAAATAATTTGTAAGAATTCCAGTTAACACTACAGTAAAATGGAATTAAGAAATTGTATAACGTATTTTTAATTATCAATCAACATAATTCTTAGCTCCATTATGAACACAACACAAATCAATTATGGTCTGACAATTTGAAGAAAATCTTCAATGTGCATGCATCTAGATTTTTTTTGTATTATTTTTATGGAAGGAGAGACCTAGCTGGAAGATTCCACATAGGAACTCGATGCAGCCGGCCAGGAAACATAGCAGTACAGCCATATCTGTACTGGTGCCATGTGTATAGGAGGCCGTGAGCAAAGAGAGCAGCGCTGTAGGACCTATGTTCACTTCTTTGCATGGACCCAGGAAGATATAGACGAAACTGCCCGCAAATGCAGAATACAACCCATACTGCAAACAGAGAAACAATTTCTTAGACATGATCAACTATGTCATTAAAATTCGTTTAAAATGACTACCTCAAAAATTCGGCGTTTATTTGCGTGTCTTAATTTTTTTAATATTTGTTCAAGAGGGTAAACTTAATATATTTAAAATGACCCCTCTGACAAATATTGTCTGACGACTTGAAGCGTGTTATTATGAATCTATGTGAGAAATCAATGAACACCGTTTTGTACACGTGATAACAGGAGTCAGGCGGGGTAATTTTAAACAAGTTTTGAATGTTTCTCTTTCCTGCTTCAACTTCAATGTGTTTATTCAAAAAATAGTGTATTTTTAAGCACACAAATATAATGGGTTACACTCCTTCTTAATAAATCTCTAGTGAAAAAGATTCCTGATATGAAATTTCCCAAACTGTCTGTTTAAAAATACCCCACATTTTTACTATTTTCCCTCAAACAACGGGGTAATTGTAAACAACGAATTGTAAGTATGTAATTGTAAGTATGGCATGAGTGACAGTATGAGCTTACGTCATTGTAGTTGTCGGAACATTAGTATTTAATCCCTTTTAATACCGGGTTTTTTGCATATGTAACGATTCGATGTTTACATTAACACAGTTTTCGCACTTTACTTGTGTGTCTTGATACAAATGCTGTGCAACATTGGTTATAGTTTCATTTATCGTCAGCACATAATACTCATTTAATTTTAATTGTACACATTTTATTCGTTGTTTTACTAAAGAAACCGATGCACGTACACAAATATCAAATCAAAACATATAGAAATGAGTAGAGTTAAAAGCAATACATTCCACGAATGTTTCCTTTCCCAGAAAGCGTAATAACATTCTTACTACCTTCATCTTCTCTAACGGGAGAAGATGAGATGTTTTGAGTTTTTTTTTTTTTTTTAAATTAGTCATCAGCTAGAACGACTTTAGTTTTTACGTCGTCAATTATTTTTAATGTCTCCTAATTCAACTCCTATTCCCACTTATTGTTATTAAGTATTATAATAAAATGATTTCATACTGTAATGTATGACGTGGTAATTCCGAACATAATTTTCTATTTCATCTCTCCGGATGTGCGACGTCAAA
>NNCF01126402.1:534397-570376 GCA_002313205.1 Laupala kohalensis | reverse complement strand
TCTACCAGAGCAATCCTGCCAAATACAGATCGGAAACAATTTTGCGTTGATGTACATATTTGATAGTTGCAAGAGTTCTTAAAATATTCTGCTTTGGAATTGGTGTCAAAGATGAAAAAATAGAAATATTTACCTGAGACGGCAGGCCAGCGAGAGCAGCATAAGCTATCGCCTGTGGCATCAAAGTGAGACCGACAGTAATCCCCGCCACCAAGTCACTCGCCGCGTCCTCTAACGTGTATCGAGGTAACCAAGCTAGTATCGGCAAACGCCGTTCGAGGGCGCGCCGCACGTTTTTCTTCAATGTGCGGTTCCCCAGCATGCCGCTGGAAGCGCCTCGCACTGGCGCTAGAAGAGATGAGGAGGAAAGTATCTGAAAGCAAAAAATAGAATAAAAATATTTTTAGACTCGTATTATATTTTTATACCAGAGGGAATGGCAGACCTTTAACTTACAAACCCTAAGTCCATACATAAATACAAATATTGTTTTCAATTGCAAATACAAGTATTCCAAAATTCTCCCCTCATTTTCCCCGATATTCCCTCTCTCTTTCCTGACATTGACGTAACTACTAAACTACAGAAACTGGGCAATTCACTCGAATAATTGGATGTGTCGTTTGCATTTCTCAGACTTCGCGCCCGAACGAAAGATAAAAATTTACGTGCTTCCTTTTTCATACAGTACTAAGTACACCTGTGTACACAGTGTGGAGACAGAAATGAGATCTTTAACAACAACCTAAGTTCCATGCCAAAATCAGTTACAGTCATTGACAACATGATCTCTGGAAGAGCTTTTCGTGTACATATAGAAAGGTATTAGGAAAGGGATGAGTTCTCGGGAAAGGTATTAGTACTCAAAAAGAAACTTAACAATGGACCACGTCAAGGATCAGTACTTGCCCCACTATACTTCAATCTACGTATGGCAGACAAATCACCCACTGGTTCAAGGAAGTTTATATATACATATGACTTGTCTATAGCCACCCAGCATAGTGCATTCGAGGCTACAGAAACGTCTTTGATAGAAGACTCTTCGTAAATATTATACCAAATGGAAGTTACAGCCAAATCTAACAAAGACAGAAGAAATGTGCTCCAATCTCTGTACCGGGACAGTCAACAGAGTATTCAACGTAAATTTTGTAGGAGGAAGACTTAAGCATGCGAACCCTAAGCATCCAGGAGTCACATTCGATCAAACGCTCTCACCTGGAGAAAATGGCACCAAAGCTAAGAAGCAGAAATAACATTCTACACATACTTTGTGACACCAGCTAATGCTCTTCAGCTAATGCACGCTACGCGTATATGTTCTGGGATTAGTTACAGCCAAATCTAATCAGTTGCAGAATACTGGTTGAATAGCTCTCACACAAAAAGATACCCAACTGAATAAGACAGCGACTCCATGCGATCCACACAGACGTATTGGCTGTCTGTTCTCAGCCAAATTCCGCCTCCTGAACTAATTACTCCATTACAAGAGTATCAGGAAGTGACTGGTAATACCTTCCCCATTTTGGGAGACATTAAATATCTAGAATACGGAAGACATATCAAGACATCCTGTTCTGTGCGTCCAAATCCTATTTGCGGATAACATCTTGGAGAATTGGTAGAATTGCCGGTAGAGTAACTGTCCTCCTCAGCTCCGGAGGTGGTCATGTCTCTATGAACTTTCAATGTTTTCATTTTATACGTACATACGATATGCTTTTAAGTAATAGGGGATGTGATGTGATGTCATACGTGCACATACTTTCTCATATACGTTTCTCAGTCTGTACTAGAGAGCGACATTAAAGCATTATATTAGGAAAGGGTTGATTTGAATATGTTACTCTATATTTTGGTTGTCTTCATTTTACCCAGTTAAAACAATTTATTAAAGAAGTACTTTTACTAGCATTTATATAAAAGAATCTCTAGAATACAAATTCCGTTCTTTCGGTAAGACTTATATTCTATTTCAAAAGATATATGTATTAATAAATATATAGATAATTAGGCTATTATTACTGCGAGAACAAAGCCAGCAGACCATCAATATTCTTGTTTAATGTAATTAAAAAAGATTATTATTATAATTATAAAATAAGTTGTTGTTATTATTACTATTATTATTTGCAATTTAAAATTGCAAAATTATATTAATAGACATTAATCGTATCTATGTTTAATTTTGGTTAAACAGGTGATACTGTTTGTTTTATTTACTTCTTCTTATTTCGTTACGTTCCTTATCTCGTCAAAAAATTCTGTAAGTGTTAAAATATATTATTTACAATAATATTATTTTTAATGATTGAATTTTCTACAAAGCATTGATTTTTTTAAAATCATGAAAAAACAAAACAAACATTTATCACACATTACCTTCATGACAAAAAGTAACACGTAACCAAGTTCATTCTGTAAACGATAAGTAATAATAAAAAATAACATCCTGACGCATCAAATAATATGCACGAACATTAAATATTCTAATATTACCTCGTTCTAAATACGACGAAAGTCATTATCAAATAACAAAATTATGAAATATTTACGATGTTAAAAAGTTATCTATGACATGAAGTGTTCGCGACTGTGTGCGCGCGACAACAGCACGACCAGACTGTACTTCGTCGTTGAGGCACCGCTGGTCGTCAGATGAAAACATAGTTCTGTTTATCACTTATTTGTGGTTACAAACTAAGTTTTAAACGTTTAAATTCATTGATCATGTGATCACAGCAATTTACTGAAGGCTGTGTTAGTAAAATGCCTCGAAAATTCAAAAAAACTTAGAATTAGAAATGTGCACTAATGTACACTGAAAAGACGAATGGGCTCATCGCTGTCAAAAGAAGCATTTTTACTATCGTGAAAACAACATACTCACAAAATACTAAGGTATTGGATTTAAGGAATGGGCCGAACCGTGGAAACCTTAGTCCTAGAAGAAGTCCTTAGAAAAACTTGTGTTTGATTGTACATATAAATTAAAATTTTAAGTTTCGATAGTGATATAAGTTGTAAAGACTTTAATGTACATTATTTGCTCTTAAAATTAGAAAAATGTCTAATGAGCGAGAAAAAAACAAGGATAATTCATAGTAAGCTAATTTCAATCCAATATATAATACCTAAAATCGCATAAAATGTAATTTTGGATGTGACGCTAAAATATTCCTTACGCTCCTTGCCAATACGGAGTATTGTATACCCTCAAAGTAGATCAACCAAATAAACCTCTCCCCGCGGTCAGTATTGATCGTCATTGGATGGTGCAGTGGCTCACTAAGAGAGGGTTTTTCCTAAACTTCGATTAGATTATAAAGGAGTTATTTAGGATGATGGATGATTTTTAGATTTTTAGACTATATACTCTTATTACGAACTAATTGAGCCCTTATCACGGTTTTCGTATGTAAATGTTCTTACTATGAGTTTTAAAATCGGATTTTAGGACATTTCGAAGCCTGAATTTTCATGAGTGCAATTTCATCTTTGTTTCTGTATGAAAAGAATTTTAAATGAAAATTCTTCAACTTATTTTCTAGAATGTTCGTTATTTTAAATTAGTGAAAACCAGTGAGAAGTGTTTGGTGCATAGAACATAGAAAAATATTAAACATATGAACTTGAAAGGTACATTTGGTGTTGCATATGCAATTTAGGCACTCACTAAGCAAGTACGATTTGAAATCCTATTATCTCCAACAACTCCACGATGACGTCATAAACAAATATATTTGCAAAAATTATGAATTGAGTGAATGAGATATTAAGCTTTACGATGACATCATAAACAAATATATTTGCAAAAATTATGAATTAAGTGAATAAGATATTAAGCTTAATTAAGTTCATAGTTAAAGTAGAGAAGTCACCGAAAAAACTCCCGAGGCAAGAATCTCTTAGGAATAACAATGTATTGTTCATAGTAACATCTGAGTAAAATGGGAGTGGATAACATTCATGTTCAACATAAAAACAAGGAATTACATACCAAAAAAAGTTCAATAGTACAGTAGAAAGAAACAGAAACGTCAAATTTAAATATTTATTACTATATATATTACACATATCGTGTATTTTTACAATTTTATGCTACTCTCAATCTAAAATACATGGATAATAAATTAAATAAATACAAAAATACATGATAAAACAATATACCACACACAAACTATACATAGGATTATATACTGAACTGATCAATATAAATTGAACTGAAAGTGGCGTTCACATAGTCACTGTGAAAATTATTGAAAGCTGATGCGATACTATAGTGTAATCAATATGTGTATCTAATACTGCCAGTTACATACTTGAATCTCAGCATCGAAAATCAAACCCGGTGGACACTGAAACTCCCAAGCTGTAAGAGTGGACAATTCACATTTGTAAAACTTAGTGGGATCGCTAGGGTGTGGAAGGTGCCAACGATGGGGGGTAGCATCAGCACATACATCATCCCAATCACCTATCGGAGGAAGAGATGTACTAGACAACTGAGGTTCTGTAGGCGGCTCTGTAGGCGGCTCTGTAGGCGGCTCTGTAGGCGGCTCTGTAGGCGGCTCTGTAGGCGGCTCTGTAGGCGGCTCTGTAGGCGGCTCTGTAGGCGGCTCTGTAGGCGGCTCTGTAGGCGGCTCTGTAGGCGGCTCTGTAGGCGGCTCTGTAGGCGGCTCTGTAGGCGGCTCTGTAGGCGGCTCTGTAGGCGGCTCTGTAGGCGGCTCTGTAGGCGGCTCTGTAGGCGGCTCTGTAGGCGGCTCTGTAGGCGGCTCTGTAGGCGGCTCTGTAGGCGGCTCTGTAGGCGGCTCTGTAGGCGGCTCTGTAGGCGGCTCTGTAGGCGGCTCTGTAGGCGGCTCTGTAGGCGGCTCTGTAGGCGGCTCTGTAGGCGGCTCTGTAGGCGGCTCTGTAGGCGGCTCTGTAGGCGGCTCTGTAGGCGGCTCTGTAGGCGGCTCTGTAGGCGGCTCTGTAGGCGGCTCTGTAGGCGGCTCTGTAGGCGGCTCTGTAGGCGGCTCTGTAGGCGGCTCTGTAGGCGGCTCTGTAGGCGGCTCTGTAGGCGGCTCTGTAGGCGGCTCTGTAGGCGGCTCTGTAGGCGGCTCTGTAGGCGGCTCTGTAGGCGGCTCTGTAGGCGGCTCTGTAGGCGGCTCTGTAGGCGGCTCTGTAGGCGGCTCTGTAGGCGGCTCTGTAGGCGGCTCTGTAGGCGGCTCTGTAGGCGGCTCTGTAGGCGGCTCTGTAGGCGGCTCTGTAGGCGGCTCTGTAGGCGGCTCTGTAGGCGGCTCTGTAGGCGGCTCTGTAGGCGGCTCTGTAGGCGGCTCTGTAGGCGGCTCTGTAGGCGGCTCTGTAGGCGGCTCTGTAGGCGGCTCTGTAGGCGGCTCTGTAGGCGGCTCTGTAGGCGGCTCTGTAGGCGGCTCTGTAGGCGGCTCTGTAGGCGGCTCTGTAGGCGGCTCTGTAGGCGGCTCTGTAGGCGGCTCTGTAGGCGGCTCTGTAGGCGGCTCTGTAGGCGGCTCTGTAGGCGGCTCTGTAGGCGGCTCTGTAGGCGGCTCTGTAGGCGGCTCTGTAGGCGGCNGGTTGCTCAGTCGGTACCTCCGTAGGTTGCTCAGTCGGTACCTCCGTAGGTTGCTCAGTCGGTACCTCCGTAGGTTGCTCAGTCGGTACCTCCGTAGGTTGCTGAGTCGGTTGCTCCGTGGGTGGTTGTGTAGGGGGCCGTGTGGGAGGTCGTGTGGGAGGTCGTGTGGGAGGTCGTGTGGGAGGCCGTGTGGGAGGCCGTGAGGGAGGCCGTGTGGGAGGCCGTGTGGTAGGCCGTGTGGGTGGGCGTGTGGGAGGCCGTGTGGGTGGGCGTGTTGTTGGGCTTGTAGGTTCCTCAGTCGGTTGCTCAGTCGGTTCCTCAGTTGGTTGCTCCGTGGGTGGTTGTATAGGTGGTTTCGTGGGGGGTCGTATTGGTGGACGTGTTGGCGGCCGAGAAGGTGGCCGATTAGCTTCGTCTGTTATTGAGTTTGCGTCTCTTGATAATTGTCCATTTATTGCGTATGATTTGCTGTAATTTTGGATGGACGTTGTTCCGTTCCAATGATCTACTTTCATTGACAGGTCGGTGTTTTTCGGGGCTTCTATCCTGTGGTAAAACCTCTGCGGAAAATTGACCTTTCCTTCTCCAGGGGTGATTACCACCATCAACGCGGCAGCGTAGAGCAACGAAGCACCTTAAGAAATAAATACTTTTATAAAGTTCAAGTATAAATATTAGAGTATATTTAAGAATTGCTTACTTCTAAATGTGTTTTTCATTAGAAAGTATGCCTATCCTACTTGAGAATAAAACTATATCATAACTATAAAGATTTTGAAAATTTTTAATGAACATTTTTTATTATAAATATGTATCATCATATCATCATAGATGTCGGATAGTATGATTTATATTTTATTTTCTGTGTCAGTGGTTTTAAAAAGAGAAACATATTTTATAAACGATAATAGTAATAACATTCAGAGAAGTAGATACATTGTCTTCAGTTTCATTGTTAATCAATTTTATTGGTTGCATACCTCAGACATAACTAAGACATATGGTTTGTCAAATATTTAGAAACCAGTAGCTGAGAAGACTTGTTAATAATAAAAAATTATACTTGTTGAAGGCTTGTTAACTAATAACTATTAATATTACTTACCTCCGATATAAGTAAGTCTTTTTGAGTTATAAATATATAGAAATTGAGTTATTGACGTACCATTACATAGTATTGTTTATTGAAAGGAAATATTTTTTGTTGAAAATCCACTTTCATGTAGTCTTAATAATTATATTTTACTACAATTATATACAACCGAATAGTGAGCATTCCTTGAGTTCCTAATTGTTTGCTGTAACATTGCCCGAGGATCAGAGAGTAGGGATAGACGTTTAAAAAACTAGAAATGTAGGAATTACTTAATCTGTACTTTAGGATTCGGGGCTGAATTTATGTACAAAACAAGAATTATTACCCGGGTAGAATTTAGTAGAAATTTTTGTCGTTTCAGAAGTCGATTCCAGTATATGTCTTTGTCACTGCTGATTTTTTGAGCATACCTGAAATCTACATCAATGATAATAAAACATAAACACAGTTTATCATATAATGAAACGAAATGACCTTATGTTTTACTTCCGTGTCTCTTCCTGTTAATTCTCCTTTTCTTGTGTTATGACTATTTTTTTAAAGAAGTACGATTCAGAATTTGTAAATTTGACAAAAATTAAGTGGAATTTGCTCATCTTGCCTTCCTGATTATACTCTTTGGAATGCCAGAGCGACGTATATGTAAGTACACCATTAGGATAAGATCTTTTTGTCTCATCAGATCATCATGCAGTGGTATATAAAATGGGATATTTATGTTTGTGAAGAAATAGTACTTAATATAATATCTACCTTATACCCACCATGGACTGTAAATCCCGTAATTCCTGAATGAATTTGTAAATATTTTCCCGAAACGAGAATATAACTAAATACATTTTACATTTTTCTTTATATTAAACTTTAAAGAAGCACAAATACCGGATTACACAATAACCCATTAAGGTGTGTTGTGTGCAACTGGCTCATGATTGCCAATAGAATCACAAGGCGCCAGATTTGGACTGGCCGGAACCAAACTGCAATTCCATTTATTGTAAAGTATTCAAAACTAACTTTTTTGTATCTAGTAAGAAAAACACGTAGTATAATAAAAAACAATTCTGATGGCGTAATACTCTACACACGAATTTGTACCCGCAATGAACATCACAGCAAACATGATAATTTCAAATTGATGAAACTTCACTGTTTGTTCCATGGTGCTATGTTACAAATCGCTTGCAATAATATTAACGTTACGGAATTCCAAGTCTCCCATACTATTTTGATTAAGTATCACTTTCTTTGAAATGAACCTAATTAATAAACCTCATATTGCTACATAATTTCAAGATATATAAAAAGAAGTCAGATGTACGAAAGTTTAGCGATGCATTCTGAACTCATTTTTAATGTGCTTAAACTTGTTCATATTCAAATTTTAAAAAAATATTTAAGATCAAAAGAAGTGAACCCGAAATAAATGAGAAACAATGATGTCCAGAAAGAGGGTTTCATTACAAAACCGATCCCACCAATACACAACAACGCACATCATCGAGAAACTTACAATTTTGGATCTAATTTGTCAAGATCTGGAGAGGACTGTCAATTTCTTTGGACGCCAACTATACTTTGCTTCCATACATGAAGGAGCGGTATGTAAAACCTGCATTCTTTCATTTCAAATATATCATTATTATTGCGTTAATCAAACGTAAATTGTTTCCATAATATATGTACACTTATACGTATCAATTTATAATTGGGTCCATTAAACATAGTAAAAATAAAATATTCTTATTTTTCGGTTTCGTACATTTTCATCCTCTTTTGAAGAATATGCAGTATTTGGTAAACTATAATTTAGTTATTCTGAATCCATTGATTTGAAATATTTCATAACTGAATATTTTTTTCGGTCGCTTCACTTTTCTACACAAAATCGTAGTAAATTAAATTTTCTGAAAAGGTTTTTGATAATTTGAATTTTAGATTGTGCGACATTTGTTTTTTCCCTGTTCAACAGACCAATTATGTGCTCTGTGGAATACAAGTTACGATTTTACAAATAAAAAATAGATTTATTGTATTGCTGTATTCGAAAAGGTTAGTGAAGTTTCTACTACTACATTTACAAACAGCATTATCCTTTGTATACTGAACCAGCTACTTTATTGTGGAATACGAAGCAAAGATTCGTGCCTTCCCGACACAATGGTCGACTCATTTCCCGAACAGTAGTTTTTCAGAAATCTTTTTCGATTTTCAGATTGTTGATAACGAAATTTAAAGATTCAACACAGGACGAAAAAAGATTCCACCGCTCTTTTTACCGTCACTGACTGTTAATAGTCAGTACTATGAAAGCAAAATATATTTTGAATTCTGATAAAATATTTTGCACACTGATGACATTAAGATTTGGGGAAGCGCTGTCGTAACGGCAAATGACTTTACTCGCTCGCAGCTGGGCAGAAGTTGCATTTTCGATTATTTTCAAGATTAATAAGCTCTTCATAACCATAAGTTAATACATATAACTTAAACTTACTTAAACTTATACTTAAACACACATAACTTTTCTACTATAATTTTTTGTAGTTATTTAATACAATTTTTTTATATTTCAAAAGTGTTTAAGTTATGTTTATACTAAAACTAGAGTGAACTGATTGTTATTCATAGGTTAAGATTTTTATAGGTTTCTCCTACAATAATTTCTGTCATCCGTACATTCGACGTATAGCAAACGAGAAAATTGCACGATAACAAAAACATATTTTATGCACAATAATGGTTTTGACCTTGTTAAGGGTATTTATTTTACTTGCAGGCAGAATTCAAAAAAAAAAAAAAAATAAAGCGCCTTGTCTACAAAGATTTTGGCTCACACATGTCATTTTGAACGAATGGTCTTTGTTAGCAGAAGAAATCGTACAATTTTTAATTTTCCTCTGTCATTTACTTAGACTTCGAAATAATTAACTTATATAGTAATGCAACTTTTTTGGAAACGTTAAGAGATTCATCAGGCTCTTATTACTACAGTAATATAGTATTGTTATAAGCTTTAGTACATATTATGCTTGACAGCTTGACAATCCTCAGATTTTTCTAACAATACGATATTCTCTCTCATTATGTTAATAATATTTGAATAATTGTGTGTGTGTGTGAATTAAAAGAACCAACTGGCTTCTTTTGACAGAAGGAAGTTTCAATAATTCACCACTTAATAAAGCAATACATTTCACTATAAATTAAATACCTTGTTCACAAATATAAATAACTTACACAAAGTTAATAATACTTACCCTTCATGGTGAGTTCCGTCAATTAACTTCTACGAGTTAAAAGTTACTCTCCCAAATGAAATAGACACTGAATGGAAGAGACCCAGGAACATGTTTTATATGCTTCAATGGACAGATAGATTCCAGTATTACCCCCACTCCGTCTTCATAGATAAGGCATCAATGAAACTTAATTGCTCCAAGACAAAATGGTTAATATCTGTTTCAGGATCATTGGTCGCCTGATAAAGTTCAGCATGTGATCACCAAGTATTCACGTGTAAATCATATTGTCGTCCTACTAATCCGCATTGAATATGCAAGTAACTTGAACACCGTAAGTTCAGAGAAATAATTTATACTCATTTTCCGGGTTTCTTGTACAATATTCTAAGTTATGTTAATTTCCATATTTCTCTATTTTCGTGATATTAAATTTTCACTTTGGCTAATTTCAAAAATTAAATTTCACGAAGAAAACTTAGAAAATTATACAGTTTTCAGTATTGTACAGAATTATTTACAATCAAGGCAGAAGGAAAATACAAATAAAGCTTAATAGACGAAGCGTATAGTTAAGACCTCTGAATTATTTGGCTTTCATTTCACTTATAGGGAATGTACTTGAAACCAATGATCTCAGCCTTTATATAATTTTGCTTCTAAAGTTCGCTCACGGAGATTATACGTTCAGAGGATTGTCCGCCTCACGTATCCCGAATTGATTCTGGCGGACACGTTAGTAAGCAGCGGCATCAACAGTCATGCGAGTAAAGATTCATTCACATCTACTAATTAGGATTCAATTATAATTATTTTTCTACTCTAGTAATTCGTCAATATTAACCATTCTCGGCCTTATAGTAGCAATAATCCTTAAGATGAGTCCTTTAAAATTTCAAATTATTTCATCTATTCCTCTTCTTCCGATTTCCAATCCAAAGGCATTCCTTATCACTCACTTTTATTAGTATAGATTGTAACATAACGACACAATATCTCTGAAGTTTACGCTAGAGTAGTTTTCTTTAATGTTTGATAAACAATTAATCGGACTATTCTAGTTTTAAGTTTAATGCTTCATACGGAAAATAACCTGAAGTATATATCATTTTAGTACCCACATCATAGGTACACACGTGTATCACACAAATCTATATATTCGTCTATAAAAGTGAAGTGATTGAATGACTGACAAATCACGAAATCGCAGAAACTACAAACTGACGGAACTTCCTGCTCTCATGGACGGAATGAAATGTTTCCAACTCGAGTGTAGACTTTAGAGACAGAGAATAGTTTTCTGTCTCGAAAAGTCGACTACCTCGAGAACCAGTCTCGACGCAACAACCTGGTTGTTTTCGGTCTGGAGGAACTCGAGGGAGAGTCGTGGACCGATTCTGAAAGACTGGTGCGAAACTTCGCAGCCAAGCTTGATGTGGAGGTGTCGCACTGTGACACTGATAGGGCACACAGAACAGGAAGAAGAAGAGGGCGGCGACCTATAGCGATCAAGTTTTCTTCATTTAAGAAGAGAGAAGAGCTGCTACAAGCCGCAGCTAAGTATCCACGCAACGCAGATGAGCGCGACTCGTACGTGCGAGTCTTAGAGCATAAATGATCCAAATAGTTACAGAGGAATATCTCTTCTCGGTGTCGTGGGTAAGGAGTTCTGTAAAATATTGCAAAAGCGGATGACTCTCTGGATAGAAACGCATAGCAAGCTATCCCCACTTCAGGCGGGATTTAGAAGCAAATACAGCACTATTGTTAACATTTATGTATTAAATTCACTCGCGGAGAAAGCGACGTCAGTCGAGAGGGGAAAGTTATATAGCGCTTTCGTAGACTTCCAAGAAGCATTTGACGCTGTCGACAGGGTTCAACTCTGGGAGAAACTCACAAAAGTTTATCAATGCACTGCGAGCAATATACAATGCGGATAAGGCATGTGTTAGACTTCACGAAAATTTTGTTAGTGTCTTTTTTTTCTGTGAATATTGGAGTGAAACAGGGATGTGTCCTCTTACCGTGCTCTTCGTTCTGTTCATTGGCGATTTAACGGAGTATCTACTTAGAGACAATGCACCAGTCTTGGAAACCTCAGGGGTAACGATATCAGGATTACTTTTTGCAGACAATCTAGTAATTCTTTTTCTAAATCGATTACGGGGCCACAGGTGGGACTAAAAAGTTTAGAAGAATTTTGTGATAATAGAAAATTAAAAATAAATACAGACAAGACGAAATTTATGGTTTTGAAAAATGATTGGGTTTTTAGCAAAAATGAAAGATGGACGTTCAAGCAAAAGACAATTGATATTGTGAAAGAATACACTACCTAGAAGTTAATATATCTATGAACTGGTACACACATAAAGAGATAGCAACGCGTAAGGGAATATTCGCTTTGAACGAAATACGGAAATCTGCAATTAAAGTACCCGAAATATCACCTAGACTCACAGATATGATGTTCAGTTTATTAGTTATATCTGTGATTGCACATGGGACCGAAATTTGGGGAAACAATAACAACTTCATTTTTTATCCATTACAGAATGTATATTTAAAAGAGATTCTCGGTCTTCCGAGAAGCACTGCAAATTGCGGAGTATGATGGGAGTTTGGAGAATATTCAATAGATATAATTTTGAAATTAAGAGCGCTTAAATACTGGTTAGAAATCAAGAATGAAGTCGTGAAACATTGTTTCGAAGAAAATACAGAAAGAGGTTGGAGGAGAAAGATAAAAACACACCCCTGTAACATGTGGGACAAATAAATATACATAGACAATTACAGAGCAGATTTGAATGAAATAAAATTGGCATTACAAAATCACGAAAGACAGAGAACTGTAATAAATAGATAAGAAAAACCTTCACTAATAGTTCAGGTAGTAGTTGCAGGACAATGGGGGAGGAAGTCATACATTGACAGGCTAAACAAAGTCGCGAGAGCGGGTTACGCATGGTTCAGACTTGGGGGTTGGAAACTAAGAAAATCGAGAAGTCTATTAAATCATATTTGTCCACTCTGCGAAGAAAATAAGACTGGATACATATCTTGTTACAGTGCGTTGCAACTGAACAATCTAGGAAACTTTGACTACGGTAGGGAAACTTTGGGGATAGGCCGCGAGATGTAACGTTAGGTATCAACGCCATGAGGGATAATAGATCACCGGTAGTGCAAATCCTTGGAAATTTCTTCAATACACTTGGAGGAAAGTGAGGTAAAAGAATTGCTGAGTTAGAAGTAGTGGATGAGAATGATTCTGCCGGCCTTCCTTAATTCTGTTACAGGTCCCTAAATTCTGGATGATGAAATGAAAAAAGATGATGGTAAGAAATGAAAAAGTGAAATGAAGAAACGAAAAAGTGATTTGTAAATATGTAATGATGTGTAATATGTAAATATGTATAATACTTAGAGATAGAGTATTGTGTAACTCTGTATATATGTGTAAATACGTAAGAATATGTAAATATGTTCCTTGCCCTGACCGTTGGTTATCCGTGGTTCCCAACGGTACTTAACGAATACACCAGTAGCCGTAAAATTTTAATTCTATTATATTCATATTTAGGGTGAATTCAATTTTCAATTTCAATAGGACGCTTTATTTAAAATAAAATTTTTATGTACAAATGTGTGGCGAGGTTTTTTACCTGTACGCCTTTAAATTACCCCTTAAGTAGAGCCGTGGGCTGTGCATACAATGCCCTGGTATTCACTCTCATTGAATGTATAGTTGGAGTTTTAATTTTGCCAATCTTTGTTTTTGAACTTAAAATGATTGTAATTTTATTTACTTGTGATTTGTATCGTAATAGTATTTTTGTTATCATACTTTCTTGCTTTTTTAATATTGTTTTATTAAATTAATATAAACATATTTACAAAAGATACTTAAATAAGAGAAATAAATTATAATGTAAAATGCACTAGTTTTGCCATAAAAATAAAGATTAAAATAAAATTCAATTATTTACAATACTAAAAAACAACATATAATTGACGTAATGCTTTGGAATGTCTTCTCAACATGTCTCCGCCTGAAACAAAAGAAAAAGACGAAGCGGCAGAATCACGGTTCATTTGAATCAGTGGTTTCAACGCATATTACTCTTTCTCTCATTTCCCTCACATAGCTTAGGAACTGACCCAGGGACTGCACTACAAAAACTATATTGTCCCTCATTATCGCAATGGCTAAATCTACGTTAATGTGATAATTTTGGAATGCACCAACTTGGATAAAAGTTCGTCTTTGATCTGTTTTCGGGTATGTTAGTAAAATGTTAATCCATTCTTCATTTTGTTCGCCGCAAAGTGGGCAAATAGAGTCTCGATCCCCCCTCAGTTTTCTTAATTTCCACCGTTCTACGCGAAACCTTCCGTAACCCGATCGTTCTTTTGATTTGAGACATTCAATGTATGGTTTTCTGTCCCATTGTCCAGCTACTAAGGTTTGCACGATAAGTGATCTCTTTTCCAGTCTGTTAGTTTCTATTTCATGACGGTACAAGTCTAGGAGTTTTCTCTTAATATCTTTTAGATCGTTTAACGATGGACTATTCTGACTTACACAAGTGATTTCTGCTTTATGAATTAAATTTTTTATTTGCATGTCCTATTTTTCTTCTGTATTACAATGGTAATACTGAGTTACAAGTGGGTTCCTGGTGCCTGCCATTATCGAAAGCCAATATTTAATTGCTCTTAATTGGCGAGTTAGTTCAATGGGAAGCAACCCAAATTCCCGTAAAATGCCACTGTTTGCTGTTCATTGAGCAATGCTCGTTACCATTTCAAGATATTTCGTTTGAAGCGAGTTTAAAATATCGTTATTCCCCGCGCCCCATATTTCCGCTCCGTACGCTATTCCCGGGATGGGTAGAGATTGAATCATTTTATCCATAAGTCTTGGTGCAATTTCAGGAATTGTAATTTTGCAGATGGTTTTAATGCATCATTAATTAACTTTATTTTGTTTCGTTAAAATTAGAATATATTGCTAGATCGTACACGATTCTGACTGAAAATTCTAAAATTCTACATTTAGTGGGGAGGAGAAAGCTTACGACAAAAATACGTACACTCGAGAAAAAACTATAAAAGAATAATTGACACAGCTAAGCAACAATGGCAGAATTCGGAAGCGGAAAGAATTGAAAGCATTATTTACAGTAAAAATGTTGCAAATATTTGGGATACTATAAATAAATTACGATGTAGATATAGTTCCACGAACAGTATAGAGGTGAAAAGTTGGGAAATGCACTTCGCTCAACTTCTTTCCCAGAATCAGTGTATACAACGGACTGGTCACGTAATCAAACACCAAATAATAGTGACAGATTTAGACCGTGAAATATTGATGAAATAAAAGATGTGGTACGGAATTTGAAGTCTGGCAAATCAACAGGTTCTGATGGTATTCCTTTGGAATTTTTAAAGGAAATAAATTCTAGTATTGCACCAATTGTGGTGGATTTGCTCAATTCTTTATACGACACTTCCACGTTTCCTGAAATTTGGAATACATCATTAATTTGTCCAATTTATAAAAACAAAGGTGACGTTAACGATCCTAATAACTATAGAGGTATTTCTTTAATTAACGCAATAGCTAAGATTTTTTGCAAAATTCTTACTTGCAATGCTGTCACTTTTCCTTCTTTTTATATCCATTTATTTAACCGTACATGAAGAATTTTCCAAAAAATCTTAGCTATTGCGTTAATTAAAGAAATACGGTATTTTGTGTTTTTGTGGATTTTGAAAAAGCATTTGATACCGTTAATAGGGAAATACTTTGGTATATTCAAGAAAGTAAAGAAATCTCCACAAAATTCCTAAAAATGCTACTCAGTAGAGAGAGAGAGAGATTCTCAGAAATTCTCAGTAGAGAGAGAGATTTATTTCCGATTACTTTTCTTATCAATGTCCATTACCAACGAGATAACTTGCGATAAGTCCACATGAAAAGTGCTATCTTCTCGAATTGGGTCATTAAATCTTACTCCCTCGCCTGCACTCTTAATATTTGTGACCTTCCACCATGTTCCGTTATGTTAAAAAAATTGGATGTAATATCTGAGTCAGGGAAATTATTATTAAGTGTTGACAGACAAGTTATGTTATGTTACATAATTAATCTGTTACCTGGCGGTGATGTTCACTGCAATTTAAGAGATTTCTATGTGTTGACAGACAAGATCATGAAGCTATATTTTTCTCACAAATTCTGTAGCCAAATTCACATTTTGTTTTTCAATTGTTGTAGGAAAATGTAATTTATGCCCGTATTTATAAAGTTTGCCCGTATTTAATTTTTCTATTTCATAGGTAATTTCTTAAATTAAGCATAGCACATAACTTCAAATTTTTCAAAATCAGGAAATTACAGAGAACAATTGGCATTTTTACAATTATTTATGATTTATTTAATTAAATAAACAGGATCAAAAGTAATAAATAGTTTCCTGGTCTTATACTGGAAGGGAAATTGAATTTCTTATTTGTTATTACCAGAAAATAGTTCCTAAGCTTTTCTGGCAATGCAAATGTCAGAAACTATTTCAAAAACACTGAAACCTATTTGTTCAGTTTCATTTATAGCTTTAAATTTTGGGATAATTTCACAGAAACGGATCGTTCAGTTATTCAACAACTGTATGAGAAAGGGGCGAATACCAATCAAAGGATTAGCGTAAATTCAAGGTCATAGCAATACCTAGACCCTGACGACTCAAAAATTCATAGATTTATACCACTCCTACGTCATCTGAAGGAGTCTTCAAGTAAAAACCCACAAATCTTTAACACATGAATCGGGACAAAGAAACTACCGCAACTCTTTTGTTACAATTAAATGAAAATATGGTTCCGGTTATATTTTCTAAGAAAATAAGTCGCGCCATAACTCGACCAATCAGAGCAGTGATAAGGAAGGCAATAGACAGTTATGATCTATCCTAAATGCCTCGTTAGTGTCCCACCTAGTATCCTCTCTTCCTATTCCATCGTTTATTTTTTGTAACATATCGTTCTACTTTCATTTTATTGCATAGCATTGTGTCCGCGGACCCCAGAATTTTGTCCGCAGTGAAAGCTTACTAAATAATAGTTCGGAATAGAAAAACGGTGTATGTCATTAATGGAAGGCTAATGTGTTAGGCATTATAAATCGAGTGAGTTGTCATTTTTCAATATATGTCAATTTGTTGGAGAGGGACTGTAGTACATCATGATGAAACATATTTATTTTATTTTCTCGAGGGATGCAGTTGAAAAGAGATGGTTATTTGTTATTTCTAATGAAATCGATTCACCATCATATCCATTTTAACTAATTTTTTGAGTTATTATATACTAATAAGTTATTATATGCTAATAAGCGACCATAACACGCGGATGTCAACTCAACCAATGGATGTTGACGTTCCATGTCAACTCAACCAATGGATGTTGCTTGACCATTTTGGATATTTTTTACATTCGGCACACACATAACTACATGTGTTAGCTGTTCAAAACTGTCTTCTGTTTATTTTTATCAATTTTGGTTTTTGAGTTATTAATTTATTGTTCAGCGGCGCGATCCGCTTTTGTGAAACACTTCGAGCCTTGCGCAATATCTCGGGGATAAATTATTCTATACACTTCATTTTGAATTTATTATATTATCATGAACTGAGTTGTATTTCGTGTCATACAGTAATTTTTCTTGTATGTTCTTCTAGACTCTGAATTTCAGCAAGTTACGTAAATGAGATTTAAACATTTAGAAATGTTTATTTTATTTTAGGAGGAATACATACATATATGTTTTTGTTTTAAATATTTTTGATGAGGAATATCCTAAAGATTTGAAACTCGAAGGATTTACTATGTAGGACATGAACATGGAATAAAAATTATACGACTAATATTCAATTGCTTGATAAATGACATTTGCTTAAAAATTGTCGAACATTGGTACAAAGTCTCTATTAACTGTTATCACCTGGCAGGTGTTAACATATGGAATAATTATAATAATTAAACCAAGAAATGTTGTTGAAATAGCAATATGTAGGGCTATAATACACATTGAAAGCAAACTGTTTTTTCTCTCTAAATTATAATAAAAATTATTTTTAGTTGTATCCACGAAGATGTGCTGGTCAGTGATATGATTCTCATTATATGCAGATGAGAAATAAAACGTCTTATCAGTAATAAAACGTTTATGGCGATCAAATGATTGTAAATCAAGTAAGATTTATTGTTGCGACCAGAAACTATCCTCTGCAAGACAATTTGTGTGAGGATGAGTCAAGTCAAGATGGAACACAACGCATTAAAACTCAGTCCATTAAATGTTTTGCAGTTGATTTTTACGACGTACTCTCCTCCCACCTTCCACTCATTCACCTACATACCCAGTGTCATATCATAAAACAAGAAGTGAGGAACTAAATTCAGATTACAATAATGGAAAATAGAAGTTCCTGTTGCATCAAGTAAAATAATGCTGAAATTTGTTGTCATTATCCGAGTATCCCAGTTGCTGGCAATAAAGACGTTGCATTGTTTCACCATATTTTTCTGTATTTCTAATTTAACTTAAATTAATTCGTGAGTATATTACAATAATTAATATTTAATTTGTATAATTAGAAAATAATATATATTTTGACCCAAAATATATTTTTGTATTTTCAGAGCAAAGGAACTTAGTAACTTTTGTATTAATACACCTGGAATTTTTTTTAGCAATGCAACATCATGCTTCGTGGAACATCTCGTATCTCGAATGGCGTGTGTATGCGCATACTTTTCTGTGCGTCAAATGGACAGTTTCTAATCGAGTGATTAACCTTGCGGCTTAATCTAAATGTATTTCGCGGTCATTATGGAATAATGTTGTACGAGAGGTCAACAATCCCTGTATTTTAGAGGATTAAGAAGATAAAATGCGAGATGGTCAAGGATAAGAGAAGAAAGTAATGATAAGATAATCCTTACAATACATTGTAGTCAACCCAAAAGATTGATGGGATGAATTCGTCCCCAGAACTATTGAATGAACGTGACACGAACTTCGCTTCCCAGATGTTAATGATGTTAAAGTCTTTTTGAAATAATAGTTGATAGAAAAAAATAAATACTATTTTATAAAACGATACAATATATCCTATGAAATTTCTGTAGATTGCACGTTCGTGTAGACAATGATTCTACAAAAATTATGTATAAGAAGTGAAAGGAAGTACGTAACAATTGTATGTGTTCTAGTTTCTACTGCTCTTACTTTCAACATAATCGGGCATAGCCTTCTATACTACACTATACTAGTAAAGACGGTTATAAGAGGGGTTAAACTAGCCATCAAACGAAAAAAAATTGTTTCCACAACTTTTTCCTCAGTGAAGCGATATGTCACCAGCAATGCAAATATAAAGCTCTACCTGTCAATTCTGGGTTTTGTGTGTGTTGAGCATGGGTGGAAAAGTTTCATAGAGTATACTTAATAAGAGTCTACTTTTGTTGGAGTCCAGCCTTTCAACAACACTCCTCGAAGTGATTATCATAGAATTTGTATATCATCGCAAGTTATCGTATGGATTTTTTAAAATTCGAATCAGTAATTACATATAAATATTCCTATAATTTCTGAACTTTATACAGTGGCGTAAAGAACTCATTGGCATGAAGTGAAGTGTATTGTCTATCGTAATTTCACATAATTTGCAATTCTTTTATACTATTCTTAAATATCAATCGGAATTCAAGAATTATAGAAAACAGTTGTATATAATATAATTGAATAACACTAAAGGTTAATTCTAGTGATATTAATAAAGGTTAAATAAATTACATCTTGATATGTTGATCCCAGATCCCTTTGGCTGTAATAGTGCAACATAAAACCACATGCTCAGAGAGTAATATTACAAAAAACTTTGTTTAGATATCAATAACTACAAAAAAATCATTTTTATCAAGATATTCAAATGAAATTGAGTTTTATTCACACAGACTGACACAATAAAACACCGCATTTCATACATGGGAAATTTAAGTAATTTACCAAAACAAGAAAAATATTCCAGAATAAATTATAGAATAAAAATTAATACTGCATTTAATTGAGTATCTCTCATTCTCTCAGATATCAATTTCATCATTTTCTCTGATTTCCTTCTTTCCTTTACCTTTTATAATTTCCTTATTTTCTTCACTTTCCTACNTTTCCTCTCCTTCTTCTTTCCTCTCCTTCTTCTTTCCTCTCCTTCTTCTTTCCTCTCCTTCTTCTTTCCTCTCCTTCTTCTTTCCTCTCCTTCTTCTTTCCTCTCCTTCTTCTTTCCTCTCCTTCTTCTTTCCTCTCCTTCTTCTTTCCTCTCCTTCTTCTTTCCTCTCCTTCTTCTTTCCTCTCCTTCTTCTTTCCTCTCCTTCTTCTTTCCTCTCCTTCTTCTTTCCTCTCCTTCTTCTTTCCTCTCCTTCTTCTTTCCTCTCCTTCTTCTTTCCTCTCCTTCTTCTTTCCTCTCCTTCTTCTTTCCTCTCCTTCTTCTTTCCTCTCCTTCTTCTTTCCTCTCCTTCTTCTTTCCTCTCCTTCTTCTTTCCTCTCCTTCTTCTTTCCTCTCCTTCTTCTTTCCTCTCCTTCTTCTTTCCTCTCCTTCTTCTTTCCTCTCCTTCTTCTTTCCTCTCCTTCTTCTTTCCTCTCCTTCTTCTTTCCTCTCCTTCTTCTTTCCTCTCCTTCTTCTTTCCTCTCCTTCTTCTTTCCTCTCCTTCTTCTTTCCTCTCCTTCTTCTTTCCTCTCCTTCTTCTTTCCTCTCCTTCTTCTTTCCTCTCCTTCTTCTTTCCTCTCCTTCTTCTTTCCTCTCCTTCTTCTTTCCTCTCCTTCTTCTTTCCTCTCCTTCTTCTTTCTTTTCCTTCTTCTTTTCTTCCTTCTTTCCTTCCTTTCTTTGGAAACAAAATATCGTTAATCCTTAGAAATATATGCTAAATATATAGAAATCGATCGACATTTTTAATGAAATCATTCGGCTAAACATATTAAATAATCACTCTCGTCTGAGAAAATCTCATTTCTCCTGTTCTGATTCATGCTTTTCCTAGCTAATGCCAACTTATACACGCTATGTTTTTAATCCTATATCCGGCTGTGCGGTTTAATCGTAATTCAAGAGATTTCTTTTTGTCTTGCACTTAAAAATCGGAATATATCGATCCATATTCATGTGATTCCCAAGGGAGCCCCAACGCATGAGAATAGTAATTTCTAATGGACCGCATGAGAGGTCTGTGGGTCTCGCAAGTTAAATGTCAATTGTTCCATTGACAAAAAGGGTCATTTTTTCTTAAACTGACCGAAATCAACCATTCAAAACACGGTAAATATAGTGCCTATGTGATCGATAGAGACGTGGAGATTTTCAACAAATATTATACTACGTCTGAGTAAAAATACTTTTGGATGAGAGAAATAAAGCTCTACTGTAATTCTACTGTTGCTAGGCCTCTGGTTCGATTCCCGATGACTTTTACACACTGAGTTTTGAAAATGGTTTATTATGCAAATGAGCTCGTAATATCTTATTGGGAGCTGTAATGAACGAAACCTTAATTCATGCTCTCACATTGCTTAGGAAAATCTTAAAACATACGCTGAGCAATTAGCAATGCGGTAACGTCGCATTACGACCAATCTGGCAATGTTTTTTATATTCGGTACACACTTCAAATCCGTTCATTTTACACTCAGAAATTATTATATTCATTATATAAAAGTATTCTTTGGAAACAAAATATCGTTAATTCGTAGAAAAATCTGCATTTTTTCTTTGTATTGTTATTTGTTGGAATTATTTCTTTCATCTACGATTGTAAGTAGAAATGTTTGCAATACATTATCTTATCTGACCAGACGACCTCGTGTTTCTCAGTGGAGGTAGAACTTGACTTACACGAGCTTAGCAAAGTAAACCTTGCGAAGTATTCTATGCCATGTCTCATCACGAGCACTCCGTTAGGGAAAAGGTGATTGCGTTGGTGGAAAGTGCCAATTTCAGTGCCGCGGCAGCTGGAAGGCAATATGGAGGAAGTCGGAGAACTGCTTCCAAGTGAGTTCAACAATATCGTGAAACAAGAGGTTGGAAGGCGTGCTGGTACTGGATTGTGGCGAGTGTCTACCGAAGCCCAGGACGCCGTTTTGGTGAACCAGGCTAAGGAGAATCCTTTCTGCTCTTCAGAACAGTTAAGGCACCTGTCTAATTTTCCCGGTTGCGCGAGAACTGTTAGAAATTGTTTGAGAGATAATGGACTCCGATCTAGGAGGGCAGCACAATGGAGGTGCCTCATAGAGTGTATAGGTTAGCATTTGCCGAGGAAAACATTAATCGTAATTGGGGAAACGTGATTTCCTCAGACGAGTGTTTTTTCCTCTGCAAATGACGGACCCGTGCGCGTATATCGACCTCGTGGAACCAGACATTGTCCTATGTGAGAGAGAGTGCACGATCTGGACGCGTATCTGTGGCGTGTTGGGGTTGGATAAGCTCTCGCGGTGTCGGCGTTCTTCACAGAATACAAGGTCGTCTTGATGGGCATCAGTATCTCCATATCTTGCGAGATATTATGATCCCTTCAGTGCGACAATTGTATCCTGCTGAACAACTATTTTTTAAACATGATTATTCATCTGTCCACACGTCTCGTTTGGTCCTGGAAAGTTAAATTCTTTAAAGGCAAAGTTAATGTATTTGGTTTTCTTAACATTCACTTGTATAACATTCTGAGTTTTTTTAGTATTTAAGTCATCGTTTATATTGTTCATACAACATTAATATATCTTTTGATGAGTAAAAGAGCGCAATATCGTCTGCAGAAGCATTTATTCTACCCCAAAATTTTTTTTCTAATAAATCATTAATAAAAACCAAAAATAAGGTGGCCGATAAGACAGATCCTTGAGGAACTCCTGATTTTACTTTCAAGGGAGTACTCACATAGTCTTTAATACGTTACCTGCTATGTAGAAAACTCTCAAACCAACTTAAAGCGGCACCCCTTATTTCTGTCTTCTCTAATTTTTTAATTAATATAACATGGTTAACAAAATCAAATGATTTCCGGAAGTCAATTTTTTTTGGGGGGGGGGGGGGCTTTAAGGGCCCGTCAACAACAAGATCATTAGAAGTCATGCAGGTGGGGAAAAATGCAGTTTCGCACCATAGAAGTTAATAATAATCCAGTAGATTTCTTGTTTTCGTTCAAGCAATAATGGATATTTTCTATCACGTTTGTTATCGCGTCTTCAATCAATTTGTTTCTCCGAAAACCATATTGATATTCACAACGTAAGTTAATTTTCTTAAGATAATTAAGAAGTCGTATTTTCATTATTTTTTTAAAAAGATTATTATTTCAATAGTCAGCTGAGGGTCAGGTTATCTAACTTTATGGAGTTCCCTTTTTTATAGATTGGTAGTATTGTACTTAATTTTAATTTATCTGGAAAGATATCATAGCTAAAACTCAAATTAATTGTGTGTCAATATATGAGTTATATGCACGGAAATGTTCTTAATCACTGCAACAGTAAATGAGTCAAAACCAGAAGATTTTTTAGTTTTCAATTGTTTAATAGTATCCAATATTTCCAGTTCTGTTGCCGGCATGATGAAAAATGAGTTCACGCAAGCTACTGTTGAGCTTCCCGGTTGACAGCAGTTACCTTTTCTTGCGTGTACTAGAGTCTGGCATTGTAGCGGTATCTCGTTATCTGTCTGCACATTGATGAAATATTCGTTTATCTTTCGCGCTATTTTGTTAGGTTCTTCTATTACCGATCCACCAACCAATTCAATTTTCTCTACATTTTCTTATTGTTTGAACAGATCTCTTAATAATTGCATCAGTTCTTGTATCACATTCATTCCTTAAACCAAGAAAACAGTGATCAGTGAGGTCAAAGACAGCACTTTCAAATGAATTTAGCTCGCGGTACTTAATGAAAATGTGGTCAATGCAGCTAGATGCACTTCTTGTTGAAGCATTGATTAGTGAAAAATAACCATTGTTATTCAATAAGCTAATGTGTGATTGGGTATGAATTGTATTTTGAAACATTTATATTAATATCTCTGATATAAATGGTGTTACACTTGATTTCTGGTAAAACATTTGTTAGCTCTTGAATATAATCATTTTCAGAAAATTCATGTAGCCTATGTATACTAAACACACTAAAATACATATCCCCTACCTTAGCATTTAAAAGAATACTCCCTGCTGTTTTATTTTTTATGGTTATTTCATTTATCATTATATCCTTATCTAAAAAACAAATTATACCTCCAGCTCTATATTTATCATTACAACACACAAATCTTTGATAATTTGCAATCCTATAGAGGTTTACTTCGTCACTACCAATCCAAATCTCATTTAGTACAATAAAGTGAATCTTATTCTTCATTTGTCCTAATTCAGCAATAATATTATCAAAATTAGATCTCATACTTCTTATATTCGTATACAATACATTAAAGCATTTAGAATTTTTGGGTGGCAGGAAAAAAGTGTTTATATCGATTATACCTGAGTTCATAATTTAAGAAAATTGTTTAAGTCATTTATATACACATCTGTTTTTATTATAACCTAAAGAATATTCCATTATTGAAATAAACATTATTTTATTAAACAATCAAAATATTTTAGCATATTTTTATCTAAAGTTCAAAACATCCTTGGTTTCCTGGTCGTGGATATAAACTTAGTAGCTGTGATTTACAGTTTGAGACACCATATAGTTATGAATTCTTCAATCTTGCCACTACAAACGTATCAACTGATCCGCTGAGTGACACCGAGAGTTGATTTATCGAGAAACAAAAGTTGTATCTTCAAGGAAATGATCACAAAACATATAAGATATTCCATGTTTGAATGACTCAAAATGTGCTCTCCTATCTAAAGTGATTTCCATACTGCCCTGATTACCTGTATCTATTCCGTACTGGAAGGGAAGTCTAATTTTATTGTCCAGTCATATTGGAATGTGTTACAGACATTTTTACCCATTCTAGACGCTTCTTTTCCAAGGCTAGTGTGATATTAGTCTTGTTAGGGATGTGTTAGCCACTCTGCATTCATGACTTTTCTATTGACGAGAAAATCAGACAGGCTCTAATGACCTCGATGTTGACGAGCCCTAAAGCCCCCCCCCCCAAAAAAAAGAAAGAAAATACATGCTGGAGGCCAATTTTATCACCTTTCGTTGATCACCAAGACTCATTTTCTTTTACCTTCTAGATTTCTCGACTCTTGAGACACTAGGGAGATATGAGACACTCTTGACACTTCAAACTGGAAATAAATGGTTTCATCAAGGGGGAACGTAATTCAAAATCCGTTTATCTAAGTGAAAGGTTACAGGAACGACTTATTACATTTAAAAAAATAGAAAAAGTCGAAAAAACTGAGACAATTCTTAAAACTATTCTTAACTAAGTAATCATCTCCAAATAAGAAGATAGTTTAAAAATAACGCTTAACCACGGTAATAAATGAAAAATAGTGTTCTTCCTCGGAATAAAGGTTGAATCTATAGCTAATAAACTCATCTCCACGTGGAACCCACTTTCGTGTCAGTATGAAAACAAGACATCCCAGTCATTGAACAAGACATCCTAAAACTCGACAACGTAAAAGAATCACTATAAAACATTAAACAATGACTAGAGGAACATTTAACATTATTTTATTCAAAGACAAAGCAAATTCACAAATATAAAAAAGCGCATTACTTTCAATTTTTTAATAAAAATCTCTAATAATTTTCTCTATATTTTAGGGGTATTTGAGAATATTTTTGATGATCACATTAGAATAATTCTTTTAAAAAATTAACTGCATTGCAAGGCTCTTGTAAACTTCACCAAGTTTCAATGTCTCGGAGGAATAACACATTTATAAAACAGTCGAAAGTGAAGTGTCTGTAAAGATATGACTTTAAGAAGGTCATGGGTTTTTGGTAGAGTTCGATTAGAATAAATAAACATTAACTTCAGGAATGCTTTAACGATACATAATTTAAATAATGTAAGAAAGATTTCAAATAGATTTTTAATTTTTCCCAGGCTTATGAAAAAATTACCATAAAACATCGTCTTATCTCACCTATTTCATTTTCAACTATCCTCCCCAATTTAACATTTGCTTTTTGTAATATCTCTCAGCTTAAACAAATCATTTGTTTTATTAAATTTCAAATACTTTTATGTTTAAAAATTGTTATTTTTCTTTATTTTTTAAATGTCCAATAATCATGTACAAGAGCAAGGAAATCAATTTTTATACTTTATTACTTGGAGCGTAGGATACAATATTCACTCTTAGATATAGAAAATCAACGTTTATGTATGTAATTAGTTTTATTAAAATAAGTCCAGTATGTAGGCGTACCAGCGACACCTTGTTGCCTCCCCCACAGAACAAACAACAACTTTTTGTTTAACTTCATTGCAGTCTTCAATAGTTATTGCATACTGCTGTGTAACATCAGGACCAGTTCAGTCTATCGATTTGTGAATTATTATTATTTTTTACGTATTATACTAGCCGGATGCTGCTAAGAAGATCATTGCGGAGTCTAGACGGACGCCGCTAAGACGGAAGTGCGACGGGCTTGGGACCCATAGTTAAGCCTTTCCCTGTAAGGTGCAGTTGTCTGACCAGTTTCCTGCAATACAGAAACCAAAGGGAGTGCCCGGAGAAGAATGTGACCCACGTGCACCACACCTTTGATATTCCATTATTTTTGAAGGGAAAGGGTTTGACCAAGACGAGGCCCTTTACGGAATATCGGTGGGTCTAAGAAAGAATGACTGCTACTATGTGTGAATAGAGTACTTTCACCGGATACTGAGACAATGGCCATCCCGGGAAGGACACCTCCGGGCGCCTGATTGGTGTCGTCGCAGCTCGTCCTACCGGTGAAGACACGGCGTTCTCAGAACGGCCGAGGGGTGAACAAGGGGTTGGAGTGCTCATTGTGGCAGCGAAGGCGTGGTCACGCTCCGCTTCCGTATACATTGGGAGGATTGAGAATCCTCGAGGACTTGGCTGTGTGATTTGAGTCCGCAGGTTACTTAGGATGAGACCTGACTATTAAACGGTCGTCAAGACCAGTAAGAGACTACAGTGGTAGTCTAGACGCACTTACTGCTAGTTGTGAATGACGTAACTTGTAACAGTTTGTTTATTCGAAAGCACTTATAATTTTGGAGATTCAGATGACCTAGAGAGGTTTTACGAATTAGTTGTCTTCAACTCAATTTATTTATGTGTAATTAATGCTTTCTGATAGCATTAACTGTGTATTGACAGATTTATGTTTGTATTGATGATTTTGAGAGTATATGCAAGTTTGTAAATACTCCGATTTCTATTTAATTGTATTAAATCATTAATCATCGTTATTACACGTGTGTTTAATTGCCGGAGAAACCGAGCTGGTGGCAGCGGAGTATCTACCATAAGGGTTGTGGTATTTATGTGGAGAACGGCAGTCGTCTTATCTATACTGCTCTTCACCACTTGGAATTCCGCTTCTTCCCAAAAGAAACCACACTGCATCTGGGCTTGTGGTGTGTGGTTACATGCTGTAATAAACATCAAAACAAAGATATTTTCACCTTGTTTTCGTTTAGTTACGTATACTACAAGAAGAGTTTTAAAATTTTCCTCTTCTCAACTCAAAATATTTATAATTCCATTAAATATTTCTTAATAACCCAAATACTTTGAATTTTTAGTAGTCCTCGCTCTCAGTTTTAAGGTATCAATAGCGTAAGTAGAATTAAATCACTAAAATATCTCAAATCGACATAAATAAACAGAGTAACATGTACTCAATGTGATTTTAACACGAAAAAAATACCTCACCGGCCATTTAAATGAAATAATTGCAATTATAATTGGTGGAGAAATACAATGCGTCTTATAAAGAAAACACTTATTTACAAAATAAGACTAACTTTTAAATCGCGCAAGTGACGGAAGAAAACTTTGATTTCTAATCAATATTACGTAGTATTTTTTACATCACCCTCATCTGTGTCACCGAACATTACAAAAAGATATTTCACTTTTTCCGATGTTGATGCAAAAATCACGAAACCGTGTTACTCGGACGCCATGTTTTTACATGCTCTTGTGCATTTCAAACGAGTCAAGTGAGTTCCTAAATAGTGTTTAAAGTATACAATTAACTGATAGAAATTAAATATTTTTTATCATTATAATTCATAATGCTGTGTTATTAAACAAATACAATAATAATAAAGGAAACAATTAAACATCTCTGTGATTTGACTAACTTGAAGCGCAAGCCTCACCTTAATCTCAGTGTGCACTCAATAGAACAATCATCAATATTATTTCGTATATCCAAATATCGCGTTTATAGTCGTTTATAGTTTTATCGAGTTACACGTGATGAGAAGCAGAGAATGTTTCGAGTTGCACCTGTCCATTTCAAACCTGCTTCTTATATCAGATAATCATCATCTCACACCTGAGATAATCCTCATATTGCGTGCTGTGCATCGATATCTGGATCAATGTCCACTCCCATTCTTTTAACTTATTGGAAATACTTGAAAAAGATTATCTATTCTCGTGCCACGGGTGTTTCGCTCAGTCACTTAAGATTTTTGGGGACACCTGAATTGTCGGAAAATCCATTCAGGGATTTTCAAAGAAGCAGCATGAAAACATGGAAAGGAAAAAAACAATATTTCTTGGGGACAGTTGAGATGGCCTTGTAGTAGAAATATTTCAAGTAATTTCTAATAATTTTGATTAATAATCATTAACTCCAAATTTCATTTTAGAAGGTCGTTCATACACAGCAGGTCTGCGCACAACGCTTCTAACAAAATGGATTAAATCAATCCTTGTTTCATCTGCTTGATAATAGTACTTCGTGATTTGGTACTCCAAATAAAGAACCATATATATTTTCGGATATTTTTCAAAACATGGTCGATTTTTTAATTTTTGTGTAAAGAAAGTGTTTATGACATCCGGATAAGTAGTGATTTGCATGGACGTTTGGTACAGACGCATTAAAATAATTTTTCTCTGTTGCACTATTGCATTAGGTCTTGAAAACTATTTATCAATGTACAGCATAAGCATAATATCGTTTTGAAGCACCGAATGTACGTTTTTTGTGTGGGGCTTTAGAGCTCATCAACTATGTTATAATATGGGGACTGAAAACTAACAGAAAAAATGTATCAAATACATTACATTCCAGTAAAATTAATTCGTGTGTATACGGGCAATAGCTTCTGTATCTAATAGTGAAGACTTAAAAATTTATTCTGAGAGAAAGACGGTAATGTGATAAACATGAGCATTGCATGGACGTAGGAAAGAAAGAAAGAAATAGAGAAAGACACGAAAGAAAGAAAGAAAGAAAGAAATAGAGAAAGACACGAAAGAAAGAAATAGAAAAAGACACGAAAGAAAGAAATAGAAAAAGACACGAAAGAAAGAAATAGAAAAAGACACGAAAGAAAGAAATAGAAAAAGACACGAAAGAAAGAAAGAAAGAAATAGAGAAAGACACGAAAGAAAGAAAGAAAGAAAGAAAGAAATAGAGAAAGACACGAAAGAAAAGGAAAGAAAAACACGCAAGAAGAGGAAAGAAAAACACGAAAGAAGAGGAAAGAAAAACACGAAAGAAGAGGAAAGAAAAACACGAAAGAAGAGGAAAGAAAAACACGAAAGAAGAGGAAAGAAAAACACGAAAGAAGAGGAAAGAAAAACACGAAAGAAGAGGAAAGAAAAACACGAAAGAAGAGGAAAGAAAAACACGAAAGAAGAGGAAAGAAAAACACGAAAGAAGAGGAAAGAAAAACACGAAAGAAGAGGAAAGAAAAACACGAAAGAAGAGGAAAGAAAAACACGAAAGAAGAGGAAAGAAAAACACGAAAGAAGAGGAAAGAAAAACACGAAAGAAAAGGAAAGAAAAACACGAAAGAAAAGGAAAGAAAAACACGAAAGAAAAGGAAAGAAAAACACGAAAGAAAGGAAAAGAAAAGGAAAGAAAAGATAAGAAAGAAAAGAAAGATAAGAAAAAAGAGAGATAAGAAAGAGAAGAAAGAAAATAAAGTTTCTTCTTTTAACATCATCGATATAGTGTTAACTTTATGTTTATATTGTTCATAAAAGAATTCATATTATTTGGAGGCTCCAATGACGCAGGGATAAATTAATGAATCATAACAAAAATGTCTGTATAAATCCTTTCATGTACTTTATCAAGCATTATCACAAATTTGCTCAATATGTCAGAGTTATATCATAATGATGTAGTGGTTGGTTTCCTGAGTATTTTGTCTGCAATTCCTTCCTTCACAAGTACATTATTTTGAGTAGATGCATTCAGAGTACCGAGGAAGTTAATTCAATGATATTTAGAAATCCCGCAGTCCCTGTTCTCGGGATGTCTTTCCTTGTCCTCACGTCATCTATGATAAATCTCCACTTGTTAACCGCCAATCTCGGTGATATCTCGTATTTCCAATGAATGATCTCTTGTTCTCTAACAAATTTCCCTATACTTTTACTTCAAGAAACTCTTTAGCTATTTCCTACGAGTACTTCGCTTGTCTCATATTAATTCTACCCTATGCCAAGATATCCAATATATTCTCACTACAGAATTCCACAAGACATCTTTCCCTTCTTCCCTGGTATTCATGATGCAAGATGTTTGCGCACCTTTTAAGCAACAGCCCAATTAAGGCACGCTGTGTATGTTCTCTTTTATTTCAATAAAAGCAATTGATCATGTATCTTTATTGTCATTTTATAACATTTTTATTGTTTTACTCAACATTTATTTATTTAAGAAATAATAATGATAATTTTGTACTGGTAAATGTTGTAATGACACTCTTCATATAATGATATTTTTTAAATTAAATTTTATTGTGTAACAAATTATGGTAAAATTCGAAGAACTCTAAGTATAAATAAGATTAAGTGATTTCAGATAATTGGGTAAATAGAAGCCATTAACGCAGATTTTCCAGAAGGGAATGAATGTGTGACATAATTAGCAATTAAATGTATAAGGCGCTAAAATTACCAGTAGAATTCTTGTACATGTGACTAAAGTGTGAAACCAAAGCTATTCCATTCCTAAAGAAGACAAATCAAACATAATCCGCATTTTCGTTCCGAAAGATCTATATTTTTAGTACTTTTGCTATGTAACAGTTGAGGATACTCTTGACATTTTTAATTAATTTTACATATTTATTCGTATTGTTAATTCTTAATTTTTAATACGATATGCTGACAATTTTGCATAACTCGTAAGAAATCGAGCAGCTTATAACGAGAAAATTTGTGCGATAAATGAATCCAAAATGAGCTGGACAAGGAGAGTCAATGACTCAAAATGTCCCAATCTAATATTACGAGAATACAACGGGTTTCGGTGAATAGACGCAAAAAAAATCCTCTGCAAATTGGTTCTATTTTAGGGAAGTCGGTAATTCTTGTTTAATGATGTGGAAGGTGTTTTTGCTTCACGAGAAAAGTTTGAAATCTCCAAAGAATAGTCTTCGAAAATGTTAACAAAACACAGTGCAAATATACTGTATTTTAATTAGACCATGAAGATATATTTCTGCTAAAGAAAAATTGTGACGTTAAAAAGAGTAAAAACTAATGGTATCTTCGGAATGATACTGCTGCAAACGGGTATGTATGACTTATTTCTTAACCATTTCAAAAAAACTACATATTTTTTAATTAATAAATATTCTTTCTAAGTATATCTAGAGAAACGTTTTTATTTAAACTCAACAATAAAACACACAGTATCACGGTTTGGCAAAGTAAGTTTATTAAATATTAAGTATACATTACATTTATATTTATATAACTCATTTTACAAATATATTTAATCTTTCTAATAAATTTCTCCCATTCTAATAACTTCGTCTCATACGGAAACATTCAATCTCTATATTACTACGCTGTTGAACAATACAAAATTTTAGGCTCCCCTAAAGTAATAAAAACAGATTCGATGGCAAGAAACAGATCTATTACACATTAATTGAAGAAAAGACAATAAAAATGTTGTGAACGTCTTGAATAGAGCCATTACAATTCAAGTCAATGTCGGGAAATAATAAATTTCAATTTGTTTTACAAAATTATCTATTATTAAATAAGGTGCACTAAATAATAAAGAAGAAGTACGTAATGTTCAGATCATAACGAGCTTCCATTCAGTTCCGTTATCATCTGGTGGCTTGCTAGTGTTACATAAGCACTTGTCTGTTAACAGTGAGTATTATCCATCGTAATCCTACTGCAAATCCCCAATCCTACCTCAAATCTAAACCTTAAAAAAGATAATGCATTTCATGATGACCCAAATAAAACTCGAAACTTATCTGTCTCTTTGATATAGTTTTTTATATTTTTTGTCTGACAGAAAAATACAAAATTTCCCACATGTTAGATAGTACAGTAAAATGTACATTTAGATTAAAATGTAAATGAAAGAGGTCATGTTGTTTTGATTTTTTGATGCGTTATTTATGCCTTGGCCCTAATGTAAAACCCAAGTTTTCGACCTCGACGCGTCGCCGCGCGTCACTTGGCCTGAAAAAAGGTCGGAGTTCGACTCTTTGATTTATAGAAACAACACCCTACGATGTGTTTCTCAGAAAAAAAATCAAACTTGTCTTATAGTGGAGGGAAATTGTCATTTAGTTATGATGTGATCGGTAAGTAAAATTGGTTTATCTTTTTTCATTACGTATCTTAAGATGAAGTCAAAGCAAAATTGATTGCAAAATCGGACTGGAGTTTCGCGAGAAAATTGCATAAAGTGCATTTTCGATGCATTTTTAGCGCATCATTATACTATTTTTTTAATATCTCCGGTTCTAATGGTTGAAGAAATTTTTAAAAAAATGCAAAATACTCGTGAATGAATAAACAATCGAACTGATCCGGGATAAATACTTTAAAAATGAATCCCAAACTCAAGAAACCAAGTATGAAATTTCTTTTATTGTTCACTAAATGAAAATTGGAGAAAACGTGTATGTTGATGCCATAAACATGAGGATAAATTTCATAAAGAAAATTGGATTTTCACGGTCACAAACCGCATTTTATGAGGAAAAAAACTTCAAATTGCCGCCATTTTAGGCAAAATCATAGCAGGGTATTTTTTTTAATTTATTGGTTTTTATGTACTTTGTTGTGAGCATACACACGAATGTTACAATTCACACTTTTTCAATTCTCACTTTTTTGCCTTTTTTTATTTTTTTGCCATAAAACACATCTTATTGGCTAACTTTTGATTAAAAAAGTTTTTAAGCTATAGTTTATGAAATGAATATATTTTAACTACAACATTTCGTCGGTTAAGAGCAAAAAACTATGGCAAAAATATAATGTTAAGATGTAGTAGTTAAAATATGGTCCTTTCGTAATATATTGCTTAAATACTTTTTTTATTAAAAAGTTCGCCAATGAGATGTATAGTGGGTAAAAAATGGCAAATATGTTGAAATTGATACATTCGTAAGTCCTAAAATAGGCATTCAAATAAAGTAACACATTCTTACGTTTGCTCACACGAAAGTACACAATTTATTGCATTTTTTAGTGAAAAAACAAATAAAAATTCATACATTTTGATTTTTTGAAGTAAGGATTCATTTTTAAAGTATTTATATCGGATCAGTTCGATAGGCTATTAATTGATGAGTATTTTGCATTTTTTTAAATTTCTACGACCATTAGAACCGAAGACATTAAAAAATATTGTAGCGATGCACCAAAAATTCCTCTAAAATGCATATTTATGCCATTTTCTCGCGAAGCTCCAGTCCGATTTTGCAAAAATTTTTGTTTTGACTTCATCTTAACATACGTAATGAAAAATAAAAACAAATCCTGCTTAACAATTACATCATAACTTGGCGTTTTTATGCTTAATTTCCCTCTACACTGTTATACTAGACGACACAACTATTATAATAGACTAAATTTCAAAGAATGTGGTTGTTAAATGAGTTGTGTCGATGAAATCGAGGCACAGATTAAAAAAAAAGAGTATGTTGTCAAAAAATTGGGAAAGTGGCTTAACATCCACTGAGCTTGACAAACATAACCATTGGGAGCTTTTCAATTCGTTCAATATGGGCATGTATATCAATACACTAGCAGCATAGCTGAATATCGGACGAATAACCCATTTGTACAGCTGTGGCAATTTTTCATTATCTCTATTAAATTTAGAAAATCCGATTCTCACGTAACTGTAATGCTTTTTAAAAACTGTCATGTATGTTGTACATATGGACAGTGAAAAAATTATCTTTATTTTCCAAATAATACTTTTTTTGGATTTATTTTTAATTTTGTTGTTGTATTTCTCCTTCTATTGACATTTCGAATTTTTCTTCCATAAAACGCACAAGTTTCCTTTGTTGAAATTGATAACTATACATTATCAGAGATATTTGCACACCAACATAAAGTCCTATTTCCTTTCTCTTTGATTACTTTCAGACTCTTTCTTTCAATAATAATTATAATGTCATCAGCATAAGTAATAGTCTTTATCTCCTTTTTCTCCATTTCCTCGATTTAAGGTGAGGTATAATTTCCTATATTGCAGTACAATGAATTAGAACTCGATCCCTGGGACAGCCTTATGTACACCACTTAATTATTCTTTTTCATCCAATATTTAAAAAAGCATACTTTTAATCAAAATTCGATGTCACTAAATTTAACAAATATCCCTTTATTCCCATTTTTTCCGGGTGTTTTAATACTAAATAAAAAACGACGCGTCATCAAATACCCAATAAATCCATAAAAATCTATGACATACATTTTCCTTTCCGATTCGTCAACAATATCTAATAATACATTTAATGCGTCTTCTATATCTCTTCCTAAAACGGTCTTGTCTGTTGCTTAATTACTCATATTCATTCACATTAGTATTTACTCTATATGACATCCACTTGTCCTTTTTTTTTTTTCAAATGTAGGTAATATAGGTTTTGGTCTGTAGGAAGTTATCTGTGATCCATCCCCATTTTCCCCTATCGCAAACAACCTTATCTGTACAATCTTCCACACTTAATGAAATATCCAACCTCTATACTCTTGTTGCATAATTTTAATACATAATCTTTATAAAATTCTGAAGTATTTTGAATTGTAACGTAAATGATCTTTTCAAACTTTTCTGAACTTTTTTCTTTTTATCTCAGTTTCATCACTGTATTAGACAATTCTGTCTCATTAATATATACATACTGTCATCAAGAATATTAAATCAAAGTCATTTTCCTCCGTATGCTTTATTTAGTAATAGATTATCCATAAATTCCCTCCCTGTTTCATTCCAACCCTTTGTTTCTGCTGTCTTTTTCTACAGTGTTTCAAAGTAATTTCATGTTAAGTTTTTTATGAACGGCACCTAAAATACTTAAATTATTTAATTTGTTTTTTTCATGCTTCGAACTTAGTTTCTCAAGTAGAGAAATGCACCAGGTGTATATACACTCCTCCTCATGAGCAACGAATCAACACATCCATTTGCGTTGAAAAGTGATGCATTAACAAAATAGGTCTTCCCGTGGTGTGTCATGTCTTATTAACATAAATATGAGAAAAAGGTGAAGGAATAATTGGTACAGAACAGTGGGCGTTTGTGCAGTCAGGATTTTACGGCTGACGTATAAACTAACATTTAAAAATGTTAGTTCATGAATCAAATGACTATTGTGTTTTTCTTTTATGAAAAACGAGCCTGTCAAATAGTTAAGCAGATATTTGTTGGTTTGTGTAGTTAGACTAGCACTGTCCAACTGGCGGTCCGCAGGTTGTACAATTACATCTAAATTTTTCATCAAACGTTGGGGGGGCACAACTTTGTGTTATATATATATATATATATATATATATATATATATATATATATATATATA
>NNCF01126402.1:486807-534199 GCA_002313205.1 Laupala kohalensis | reverse complement strand
TCCACGTCTCCGCTCCATACAGTACCACACTCCAAATGTAACATTTAGAAAATCGTTTTCTCAACTTCAATGGTATTCTTTTTGTTGTCAGTAGGTCTTTCATCTTTTCAAATGCCATCTTTCCCATACATATTCGACTTCTGATTTCTTCAGTACAACTTCCATCTGTTCGTATAAGTCCACCTAAATATCTGAAACTCTTCACTTGTTCTAGCACTTGACCTTCTAATTGTATATGTATTATTGAATCCGTTTTTCCTATCTTCATAACTTTTGTCTTACTTATATTGATCTTATTGTAATTCCCCTTCAGATTCAGCCAGCACTGCTTGGTCGTCAGCATATTTAATATTTCTTAAGCGTTTATTCTCAATTTTAATGCCTGCCGTGTTGTTTAATGCTTCCTCTAAAAGTTTTTCAGCATACAGATTAAAGAGTGTAGGTGACATACAACATCCTTGTCTAACTCCTCTTCCAATTATTATTTCTTCAAATTATTCTATATATATATGCTAAATATTTCACATGGCATGTACAGTGAGAGAAAATAGAAAATTGTGTCCGGAATTTCCCCGTCACATATTTCTATATGAAAATATTGTATCATAAAATACTTTTATTTAATAAAAAAATATACTAATTCTTCAATTTGAATTAATACAAATTTATAGTTAAGAGTCAAAATATCACGTAGCAAATAAAAATATATGACCCAATACTTTTATTCGTTAGTCAACATTTTGCCAAAGCCCATCCCGTGCGACTCGACCAATCGAAAGTCTATTGAAAATGGTCCGCGGTCTGATGACAATGCTCAGTTAGACAGTGCATAATTACCATGACCAGATATAATATTCAATAAACACATTGCTTGTTTGAAACAATTTTGTTTTTAATACAAATTATATATCTCAAATGTAACGAAACATTCGTTTCCACAACATGCCCTTAGATGTAACATATTATATTTTTATTTCTAGAGTTTTATGAAAACGGGTTCTTCATTCACATTTAACTTTTTTCTTTGTAAAAGCTTCCTTAAATTAATATTTTCTATATACAGATCTATAGGCATGTCACCTGATATAATCTGTAAAACATCTGTAGAAACTGTTCTGCAACATGCACCCATTCACAATATACACAAGCTCACTAAGCAGGTCTCAATATTCTTCTCAATATTGCTGTACAAACGATTAATTCCCAAATAGTGAAACTGGGTTAAATCTTTCCTCACAAATGAAAAAATAAAATAAATATGAAGTATGTACGGACCTGGAATCTTAAAAGAGCCCACGATAATATTCTAAGTCCTGCGTTCATAGCAGTTTGAATTTATTAGGTTTGCAATGCCACTCTCTTGCGACGCGGGCAAAAACTCCTCACCTTCGTTCGACCAATCGTAGGCAAACTTGAAACTGCTTCTATATTTGGCAGACCAATAGAAGACTAGTACTGGCGAACATACCCCTATTAACTCGTAACCAAAGAAAATGTTTTATTACGCCGCTATTAAAGAAATATTTCGTTATCTTTTATTATACACATCTTGGACTTCCATTACAAAAAAAATTTATTTATGTTTTCAACTTCAATAAACTTTATTATTCTCTGTATTAAAATTACATCTCAAATTGTTGTCCTACGGAATAAAAAACAAATTAAACTACCCCGTAAAAACATCTTTCTTACAGTAAAAAAACAATGTTTTTATCATAGAATTTGGATATCTACGCAAGTTAACGTATGGATTTTTCAAAATTCGAATCAGGAATTACATATAAATATTCCTATAATTTCTGAACTTTATACAGTGTCACAAAGAACTCAAAGCACATTGGCATGAAGTGATAAGTATCGTCTATCGTAATTTCACATAATTTGCTATTCTTTTGTACTATTCTCATATGTCAATCGGAATTCCAGAATTCTAGAAAACAATTGTATAAAATATGATTGAATAACACTAAAGGTAATTCTAGCGATATTAATAAAGAATAAATAAATTACATTTACTAGAAATATATTGATCTCGGATATAACTCTACCTGAAATAGTGCAACATAAAACACCATGCTCAGAAAGTTATATAACAAAAAAAATTAGATATCAATAAATATAACAAAATCGCAAATCACTTTTATTAAGATATTCAAATGAAATAGGGATTTATTCACACAGATAGACTAAGTATATCACACAATAAACCTTCATATTTCCATTAAGGGAAAATTAAGTAATTTATCAACACAAGAGAAATATTTGAAAATATAGTATAGAATAAGATTTAATATTACATATAATTGCTTATCACTCATTCCCTCAGATATCAATTTCATCATTTTCTCTCATTCCATCCTTTATTTTACCTTTTGTAATGTCCGTCCATCCGTTCTCTCTCTTCCCGTCTCTCTCTTCCCTTCACTCTCCCTCTTCCCTTCACTCTCCCTCTTCCCTTCACTCTCCCTCTTCCCTTCACTCTCCCTCTTTCCTTCACTCTCCCTCTTTCCTTCACTCTCCCTCTTCCCTTCACTCTCCCTCTTCCCTTCACTCTCCCTCTTCCCTTCACTCTCCCTCTTCTCTTCCCTCCTTCCCTTCCCTCTTCCCTCCTTCCCTTCAGTCCTTCCCTTCCCTCCCTTCGCTCCTTCCCTTCCCTCCCCCTCTTCCCTCTCCCTTCTTCCCTTCCTTCCCTTCCCTCCTTCTCTCTCCCTCTTCCCTTCCCCACTCCCTCCCTCTCCTTCTTCCCTTCCCCACTCCCTCCCTCTCCTTCTTCCTTCCCCCCATCTCATTCTTCCCTTCCCCCCAATCTCCTTCTTCCCTTCCCCTTGACGTGTCATTTTAATACAGAGAATTATTTAGTTTATTGAGGTTTATACTTAGGTTTGGGGGTGAAAATGAGAAGGGGGTAAAATGTAAAAATAAACGAAAATTACTGATATTAATATTGAGATCATAGATTTCGAGGCCGCTGAAATCAGAAATGGCATTCCTGAAGACACCAATGTCTACAATCAGCTTGTATAAACCCCAGCACCCATAGGGAAGGGGACTCCATAAAAAAATGATAGAATATGACAGGTATCTGAGACGAGTTCAGGTTTTCGGCGACGCGTCGCCGAATTGATAGTAATATCGGATTCATATTCAGCATTAAACAATGTAAAAAGGTTGTCAATAGTATATGATAATTTACAATGGAGCATCTTGTTACTCTGCGAATATTCTTTTTGCCCAAGGTGCATAGAATGATAAGGTGACCACACTTTCCTAGCAGCTCGAAAATGACGTCAAGTCACATACTTCAATGCAAAATATAGGAAAATGGGTATTTTTGTCTATTTTCACTTGACCAATTACTCGGGTAGGTTAAGAAATTGTGTATGTCTACAAGATCTAATTGTGCACATTGTTCATTCGAAACAAAATCTTTATAATCCTCCCCCCAGGGGACTTACATCTAGTAAGTACGTGTTTGGCAAACACGGGGCCCCGAGCTGAGTCTGACATTACTTCCACCTTCTTGTGGCAGGTTCCATCCTTTCTCTTTCCTGACCTTCCTTGTTCTTTTCGATCCCGACGCTAGGATATCTCTCAATTTCCTCTTTCTTCCTTAAATGTTTTTCTTAACTTTCTTTAAAAAAATTTAAAAAAATGATATATGTAATATTTTGAGATAAAACGCAAATATCAACAGGTTTAGGTTAGAGTTGTAATTCTGGAGGGTTTTTAGTGGGTATGATTGAGTCATTCGGCGAGTCCCACACGCGGGGAGAGTCATATTGGCTCTCCCTAGTGCATAACTTCATTTTCCCTACCTGTCCAAATTTTTAAAGCTCTAATGACCTCGATGTCGACGAGCCGTAAAGCCCCACAAAAAACAAACAAAAAGTTTACAATCCTTGAAAGTACTCACTAATTTCTAAAATATAATAGTTTTCTTCATAAGCAAATGTTATAATTATTAAAATAAATAAATAATTTAAGACTTACGATTTTATAATGGACGAATAACATTTATTTTGTTCTTCGAAGAACACAATGTTTCCACTTTAACTCGAACCAATTGTTCTAGTATTATTTTCCTCGTTATAATTTGTCACTCGTGACCTAACGTTGTCCTAAACCTGATGACTTAAACGAAACATCAAAGCTGAAAGTAGATGTTATTCTTCCACAATAAGGTCGTAAGTCTTAAATTTTATATATTTATATTGATTATATAAATGATGTAAACAGTAGTAGAATTTGGTATAATTAGTCTTTGCTTATTCTTTGCATGTCTTCTGGTCATTGTGTAGTATGTTCATTGAAAAAATAACACATTGAGGAAAAACAATGATCAGTATGCGAGTAAAATAGTGTGTAGCTATCTTCTCAGTACTTAGAATGATAATATTTTAGAGCAATGCAAATTTATTTCCAATGTGTACATTCATTACAAACGCAATACTTTTCAATTCTTAAACAGACAAATAACACTTCAATGTAAGAAATTGTATCAATGAGCTCACTGTTAATAAATAGTCATGTCGTCAAAGTTAAATAAATACTATTTTTCATAATGCACGGCACGGATCAAAACTGAGATATTGAATAGATATTTCTATTGCTTTTCTCATCAGTCTCTATAATTAAAAAACTTCATGTAAAAACAACACATTTTAATTTATTAAAGACCATGGTTACTCACCCATGGAACGATATCTCCATTCCATTCCTTTTAGCTTGTATGTAGTAATTATGGCATGTGGCGATGGAGCAACGCATCTCCAAGAAGAGTATTTAAATATGGATCTGCCTTGACGTCATCACGTTTCCGCAAAATCGCTTCAGGCCACCTAACTATTCTATGAATTATAATTTATACCATCAAGGTCAGACGCGTCGACTCAAGTACACCCTTTTCAAATAAATGAGCCAAGTACTATCTTCTCTTGGTGTAATTTTAAATTTATTTTATCTCGGAAAGGAAAAAATATAAGGTTAAACAATAAGAGATAATCAATTTATATTTTAATGCTTTAATCTATAATACATCGTTTGTGAGATTTGCTCCGTTCGGATACGCAGAAAAGGAACGAGAAATCTAAGGGACATTTGCGTATTCATGTATATGATTGTACATAAAATTTAAAATATATAAGATTTTATATAATATATTACACACATATATTTATAAAATGAATCTTTAGCTGCTATTTACATTTCTGATACAAAACGAGAAAGCAGGTTGCATCTGATCTATGTCACCTACTGCGAGGAGTTGGCTCCCTTCTCAGGCGATGCTATTAAGGAATTCTTTGGGCGACCGAAATTCAGATGAAGCGTCATTGGGGCTTCGTAGCTGTCGGCAATTGTCATTCGGAGCGGTCATTGGGGCTTCGTAGCTGTCGGCAATTGTGTTCCCAAAGTTCCAAATTTCAGGTCGAGAAGCCGAGAAAGCAGCTAACAGAAGAGGGTTGACCAATGACTTTAAGGGAATCCCCACAATGGTGACGGAGACGATGAATATTTTGACGCTTTACTCTTTTAGAATGGTCTTGCATCGGATTTCAGTCTCTTTTAATGGACTCTTACAATAAATTCAAAATACAATGTGCGAGGAAACGCTGAGCCAATCGCTGACAGTTCATGCATGTGTTTGTTCACCTCGGACATGTTATCGTACCTTGATCCATTTGCGTGTTATCAAAGCGCACTTCGTCTTTAAGCAGGGTCATAAATTGATGAACGCACGCACATTTATAATTGATAAAATACGTAAATAAACTAAATCATTAGTATTCAAATAGTCTTCCATATAATCCGTATGATGTTATAAATGTATCTCATTAATCCATGCTCCCATACTTATCTATAAATGCGGAAAGAGAAGGGGTGCGTGTTTGCTACCTGATCATGACTAAACTTCTGAATAGATCGTGATGAAACTTGGTAACGAGATCGTTAAAATGTTCAGGATGAGCATGAATAACTTTTATTTCAAAAACCATGTTAAAAATATAGAAAATAATTTTGATAATAAATGTCGATGAAATCGGGAAAAAATACGCGATATTCTCTTACAATGCCTAAGCGGTTTTAAACATGTGACAACTATGAGTGGCACAACGAGTTTTCCACCTCAAGGATTTCTACAAAAATGACCACGACAGCACATATGTCTCTCTACATAGATTAACTTAAAGTATTGAAAAAATGTTATTAAAAATAATTTGTTAAAAGTCATTTACGAAAGTAATTTAAGAAGGAAAAATCAATCATATAAAACGTTTTTATATTGTAAAATTTGGCCGAATAGTTTAGATCTTCTAAGCGTTGTAGAGAAAGGGTGCAGCCGCGCTTCCGTCTTGCCTCGAAAGCGAAAATTCGACCGCACCGCAGCTAACGGCGAGTGGGTTCGTTCTACCCTGAGATGCTGATATGAATAGAGACACTTCGGAAATTATATCAGAGTTGGGCCATCATTGGTGTTTGGAGGGGGAACAGATTCATGATCTCCCATGGGTGGAGTGGAAATTGATGGTCATGTAAATGTATTTAACCGAAAAAGATATGTTTAATCCATAGATTTCGAGATCTTTCAGATAAACGGTGACAGGATGCCGTTTTCAAATTCAGCACATATGGGGATAAATACTTTTTGGGACCGCTGAAGTGAAGTGACACCCTCATTACCACATAAGTACACAATCAACCCATATACGAAATAAACACCCTTTGTGTTGGGGGGTTAGAAGGGGTGAATTGTAATAATAATCGAAGTGACCGATGAAGTGTTGAGATCGTAGTTTTCGGGACCGCTAAAATGAGTAGTGACACTCTTGAAGACGTTCAAGTCCACAATAAGCCCGTATAAAATCCAACAGCCCTAGGGAAGGGGATGCCATGAAAAAATTATTATACATGACACAAACCAGTCCATAATTTTCGGCATCGCTCAGTTGATAATAAAGTCCAGATATCGTGCAAGTCGAAATTCAGCCCTCTAGGAAGAAAGACAACACTAGCACCCCTTTGGGGGGGGTGCGATAAATGGAAATGTTTTTATAGATAAAAATAATCGAAAACTAATTTTGAAATGTGCAAAAATGAAAATTGGATCAGATCTATAATTTTATTGTTGATGAGAGTTTAAAACTACCTATGCCGTTAAGTTCAAATTGAGATCACATTGGGGTACTGCATTCTTAGAGCTGGGGGTGTGAATGGTGAGACGTAAAATTAAAGTAAAAAGTATGCTGTTAGGGTCGTGTCCATGGGTCTTATGTATTTTGAGATGGGTAATCGTATTTCCCATGATGCTATAAATCCACATGAGGTGAACGACGATCCTTTAGGCGAGTTTTAGAAAGAGCATGGTATAAATAAAGAGTTGAAAGAGTATACCATATATAAATCTACCAATGTTATAATTAAGTCACATTGTATGACATAACTTAATATATTGTCCACTATTAGGGTTGAATCTCGGCAATATGCTGTTAAATATACTGTTATGCTATATGTTATGCAATATGCTGTTGAGGAATTTTAATTTCTGAAAACAAGAAAGAAATGAAAAAGGTAGATACACTCGTATTGCATTGAGTATGTAGTAAATTTACGTGTCTTATCTTGTCCAGATACTGCACTGTTCCGCTGTAACGCGGCACTCGCGAGAAAACTCTCGTTCGCAACTGAGACAATCGTTACATCTCCCACGTGCCTGCGCTGGATGAAGAGTCTCGTCGAGCAACAAGGACGAACAATCGGGGGCGCGCACGAATTTCGAAAGAGCGTGATGTCTTACTTGTGCTCACGGCTTATTTCGAAGACCGGACGGTTAGAAAACTTCTCCCGGACGTCTTTCAAACTAGTACAAGTCCGGGAAACCAGAAAGAACCCGGACAATTGAGAATTGTTCTACCAAGTACTGGACATAGATTTGAAACAAGGCTGAGTATTTGTAATTTTACATTGCCAAAGAGGAAATCTATTAGACATTCAAATTGCTTTTATAGTACATCTACTAAATATGGATTTCAGTGGATTTCAATCGGCATTCAAGAAGAAATAACAGAAAAATTCAAACCTTGGCGTGAGTTAAGTGGTATTATTATTTCCCACTTTTCGATTGTTATTGCAGTCTTAAGTAGGAATTGTACTTTCGGGTTTATACATGACTAAAAGGAAGTTTAGGAGAATTTTGAGGACAGAAGGAAAAATTAAAATAAATGGAGAAATTATAAAAGAAAATGGTAAAACATCTATAACAAAATTAAAAAAGAAATTGACGGAGGGATTAAGTCAAGGGATTAAGACAAAAAGCAAAAAGTGGACGTTCACATATAATTATATTTTATAAGTACAATATAGACAGAAAAAATGGTTTAATCCAAATTTAAATACATTAGAATTTTTTACGCCTTTGCTATTTTGGACAGTATTAGAAAAAAAGGTAAATAGTATTTGCGTGGAAGAGGAAACCAGTAACCATATATTACCGACAGCGGGTGGTGGAGTCTTCGCTTCCATGATCCTGCTGAGCGGTAGAGAGTAGGTTCAAACCCTGCTCGGCCGAACTAGGTGAGGTTTCCAGCTGGGGTGTCCCTCATCTACTCTAGACTAAAGTCGGTTCTTAACATAAGTTCCCCGTCAATCCAACATATTTCCTTCCCAATTCCCTCTTCCAAGTTCAACCATTAAGTGGGTGAGCAGGCCTCATGGCCTGAACCTCACCAAAAGACATAAAATAAATAAATATATTATGGAGTAGTTAGTTATATGGTTAAGATCAAAAAACATATGGCATGCAATTGATAGATACGCACAATTATGAAGAAAATGACTATGCGGACGTTTGTAGAAACATAGGAAACATAAAATTAAGTTTTGTGACATACGTCAAAATTAAACAGCATAAGAGATTCAGTTGAACTTTTAGATTATTAGTGGATGAAGAAAACTGGAGAAAGAGAAATTAACAGAGAAAGAAGAAATCATATTTGCCAATTTAGTGAAAGTGATATAAAGAATATTTTTATTAATGACGTTCATTTTTTATGTAAATATTGAAATGAATAAATAATTCGAATTATCTAGTGTAGTCCAATCTAGGAGTCTCTCTATGATTACTCCTTTGCAATTACTTCAGTAATTTATATCTATGTTCTTGACTCATAACTCTCTTGCATCTTCCAATGTCATTCTCACAGCACCTGATCATGATAACAACATAATTATAACCTCATTATGTTCCACCTTCCAAACCGACCAACCTCTAGTGGCATATAATTACTCAGGAATTCCGTAATGACTGATAGAAAAATACATTACTATCAGTTTTACTGTGGTACTGTGTAATAATTGGGATCGCTCCACGAGAATGCCTATGGCTGAATGCAAAGAATGGCGGGTGTACTAAATATAACCCGCACAACGTAACTCCCACTCTAGTTGCCTGACTGAAATTTAGGACGCGGGGAGTTGAAAGAAGAGGAAAATAAACGCGATCCTGAAAACATTAGTCATTTGGAGTGAAGGATCTACTAATCCGGCGCACACTTTCCGGAATTGTCCACTGACCACCGAAGTAAGACGAAGAGCTGCGACGAAGTGGCGGTGAAGCCGTTTTCGTGGAAAGTGCGACCATCCTACCCCATTAGAAGACCCAGCCGTAGTTTACAGGCTGGCTAGTAGCTAAGGGAGCGGGAGTTACGTTACGCAGCTTATACTGTGTACACGCGACATAAACCTGCATTAAAATCACCGCTGCGCAACCTTCTGCCTGCGGCACTTCCGTCAGGCGCTCACTTTCAGGTAATGATTTTTGACTGCTGTAGCGAAGAAAAGGGCTGCACTCACACCCGATGACTATTCCCCTCGGTTGTATTGGGAAAAATATTAACTCATAATTATTTATACTTTACTTTTCCATTACATTACAAACAGTATGTTGTATGTCTTTTCTGAAAGAGACTTTATTTATTTATTCGTATTAATACAGTAAGAACGATTTTCATTTATATATACCAAGGATGGTCACAGCTGCCCGTCGCGGGCAAAATGCGGGCACCACGCGGGCAACTCCCATCACCCCCCTCGCTGAGAAGGGGATGACCGGACACGCAGTGGTGGAGAACGACCAACGCTTATTCCTTCCTGATTGCATTGACAACAGTGCAGATTGTTTCGTGTTCGATTATGTCAGACCCCCCAGGAATTTACATCTAGTAAGTACGTGTTTGGGAAACACGGGGTCCCGAGCTGAGTCTGCCATTACTTCCACTTACTTGTGCAAGGCTCCTTCCTTTCTCTTTCCTGACCTTCCTTGGTCACCTCTTGTTCTTTTCGATCCCGACGCTATTAGGGCTAGGGTATCTCTCATTTTCCTCTTTTTTAAAATGATGAATGTAATGTTTTGAGATGTTGATATTTGAGTTTTGAGTTGTAATTCAGGAAGGTTTTTAGTGAGTATGGTTGAGTCATTCGGCGAGTCCCACACGCGGGGAGAGTCATGTTGGCTCTCCCTAGTGCGTAACTGCATTTTCCCTACTTGTACAAGTTTTTAGGGCTCTAATGACCTCGATGTCGACGAGCCGTAAAGCCCCACAAAAAACAAACAAACGATTGTCAGAGAAGCTGAAAGATTTCGAGTAAATTCACCTCACAAGACATTTATAGAATATATTATACTTCGTTATATATTAATTCAATATATTGAAATGAAAATACAATATATTTAGATATGTTCGTTAACAGAAGATATTGTAGCTGAAGAGGTAGGGTGGATGTTATGACTATAACTTTTTTCCTTCATAATTATACTCCTGATTAGCTCATATTTGTCACTGTAGATTATCTCCCCACTAGTGTTTTACTCATTGTTCATGTAAATAATACTAAAAGTTTAAACCACTTCAGCGTGAATTTAACATTCTGGACGAGACATCTAAGTCGATTAGATCTAAGATTACAGAACACGAAATATTTGCAAAAATTGAATTCTTGGTCTTAGTACAGATTTCTTACATTTCTAGGATCCAAACAAGAAAAGTATTCTTTTTCACGGAACTTATGGACTACTATCTTTAGCCAAATGCTCACAGTGAGACATTATACATATGTGGACACACAAAATATTGTATATAATGATACAGAGAAAATCTTCACACTTTACAGAAGTAAATAGCTGTTAATAAAAAGATAATTCGTAAAATATCAAAATTCGAATTATTAAATAGATTTCATACATACAAAAAATAAGAATGTTCTTACCAACTGGTGAATTCAAGATATAAGAGCCCCGTCATGAAAAGGAAGTATGATTACCTGAAAAAAGAAATGTTTCAATTAAAATTCAACACAGTACTTTATAGTTATGACGAGAAAATTTGAATGATCTGCTCTACCATAAAAAGAACGGAATACGATAATTCTCATTGTTTCCAAACTAATAAACATTTACCTTAATCTTATATATTTAGCATCAATTTTAGATATTTGTAATTTCAAATACATGTATTGTTGGTATATAATTCATAACTAATAAACGGAACAATAAATCCTTTTAGACATTACGATTTCAAATTTATAAAATACACATAATAAAGAACCTCCAAATATAATATCCGAACAGAACTGCAATAAATACCCGATTCAATATTGGAAAGCAGAATGTTGATGTATCTTCCTGCGTGAGATTTTTTAAAACATTCTGCGAATACATTTCTAATGAAGCTAAAAAAGGATCTATAAACAAGGCATGTAATTATATTACCAACGAATCACCATCAATTCGTCATTCAAGTCCTCGGCTGTTCCAAAAAAACGTACCATTTACAACAAATTTGTTCCTTGAAATCTCGATTTGAGATTATAATTTAATAGTTAATAACGCGTCGAGTTTAGGAGTGCTTCCACAGTTATGTAACGCCGAATGCCGCGTTGTGGCAGTCAAGGTTGGAGAAGAACATTACGCCCCCATCGCTCTCGAGGTCTGGGAAATACCCTCGCAAAAAGCCAACTCATTCATTCACTTTCTGTCTGTCCTATCTGGTTGAAACTCACTATTGGTCGTGGAAAAAAAATCTCAAAAATATTTTACCACTTTTCTGAACTGTTGTCAGAAAAACGAAACAAATTCCTATATTACCATTCCTTGTTTAGTTTTAAAACATTTGGGATTGTCACTAACCATTCTTACAATAGTTTAGAGTACAAAAATTGAAACGCTAATTTATCTCCCATAGTCGGTAAGTATACTACGACGAAAGTTTATAACATTACCTATAAGTTTTATTGAAAGGTACTATGTTATTGTTATCCGTAGGGTGCAGTTATTGAAGTAATTCGATAAAGTATTAACGACGATGACGTAATGAACGTAGGTAGCATCTTCGTCCTCTAAGTACTGCTGAGCGGGAGAGAGCGGACTTGATTCATCACAAATAGGCGAGGCTATCAGTTGGGGTAACCCTCACTAACTGCAGATCAATCATAGTTATTATTTACGGAAACTTATATTCTCCAGAATCTCGAATCTCTCATTCTAGATTCCCTGCCCCAAAACTCTTGGGAAAAGAAGGTGTGATGGCGATCTGAACATCACCACATCAAACCTAAGGTTCCATAGAAGCAAAACTTTGCTTCCAAATACAGTGGAACCTTGATAACGCGAACCTGAGTAGCACAAAATCCTCGATAATACACAGTTTTTTAACCGGTGTATATCATGTACCTCCGTAATACGATGTCTTATGTCCAGAAACCTCGATAATACGTTCATGGTATTTCAGAGGAATCTTTAGAGGACTAATATTTACAACCTTTGTACCACTTTCTCAATCTATATAAAACCATTGTTTGCTGCACTAAACTTCAATAACATGAAAAAAAGGTAAATGTTCAAACTCAATACTACTTTTTTTTCATTTAAGTAATACACAACTCGCTATCACAAATATCTTGATAAGACAGATTTATATTACAGTAGGTTCTCTATTATGCTAACCTCAATTGGAGTTATATAATTTCAACACATTTTCGGAGACGAAATTCTGTATACTAACTATAATGTACTGTATTCATTCGACATGATTACTTGTATTGAGAAAGATTAACTAATAAATATAAAAACTCATATGATTTTGTTGCAAAATCCAGGAGAATTTTATTTTGAAATACCATTTTGGAAGAATATGAAACATAAAAAATTCATTGAATATCTATTTCTCCAGCTTTTATCTCGCTTATTCACGCATTGAAATCACCAAGAATGTAGAAACCAGTTTGCGACCTTCCGTCGAGAAACGAGCGACCAGCGCGAAATTGGGGACAAAAAATTGTTTATTTTCATTGATTATCCGCACTTGCCGGGTGAATGCTGACCTAACCTAAATGCGGCAAGCAGATTGGCATAAAGTGCTGTCACCTAGTTACCGGTATCGTTTATCATGTCATTACCTCTGTATCTTTCGTATTTCCCCGCACTTGTTGATATTCAGTAATATATTGAGTAGCATTTTAATTCTGAAAAAAAGTTAAACATAATGACAGAATGATACGGACCCATTCAAGTACTCAGTAATTTCGAACAACAATAAAATTCATTCTACTCTTTCTTATTGATGAATTTTTTTCTTACGCTGTTATTTTCACATCTACTGACGCATGGAACAATATTTTCAATCTAAAACTTATTTTTCAAAAATTTTAGACGTAGAGCTTTCACAATAGACACAGAAATGTGTCAAAACTTTCCAAAATGAGGTCATATTCCTTCTTATAAGTTTACGTTTCAATACACATTCGGATTGTGGATCCTAAAACTACATTAACATATGATAATTTTCGAGAAATGTAAACTGATTGTTCATTCATGACAGAAGTATCTGGAATCATTGAAATCATTGATTTTTATGAACTGTTTCATGGTATATTAAGAGACTTGGAAGAAGATGACATTGAACGTTCTAAATGCCACTGGAGAAATATTTTCACCTGAGTAGAATTTATGTGATATACGAGTGTAATATCTTGAGGATGGTTATTGGAATAAGGATTGATTCCACAAATATATACAATAGATATTGTGAATATTTTTAGTTCGTCATTTTTTATAATTCAATCACTGTTCTATCACAAAATTCAAGTATAAATCAGAAAAATATAGCTTCATGTAACAGCAAATAAAAAATAAAAAACAGCGCTGCTGGGACGAAATAATAATAAGCCAGATCTACTTGTTCCAATGTACATCTCCCACGAAACAGACATTTTTAACTTCATTCGTCTGTCTGTCCCTGAAAATTTGAACTTTCGAATGTACTGAAATCGGCGAATATTACAAATTTCTTGCTAGAAGATATCCTTTTATTCCACGCAAAATATGCGCACAATATCTAAATCTGCAAATTAAGTAACAGAAAACTAGCATAAATTATAACACAAATCTTGCATCATCTCGTGTCTTTTCATAAAGAAGCAAAATTCTCCTGGTTCATCTTGAATGGAAAATCGTTTTCTTTTGTTTCCCTCCATGACGACAAATCACGCTTGTAAGCAAATTTTTCCTCCATGTTTTGTATTAGTATAAAGATTGGTTTATATTTATTTGAATTGATCACTTATTTACCAGCCCATTCTAAATTAGTGAGGTATGTCTGATCATAGAACAGCATAGCAAACATTCCGTGAAGCAGAAGATCACAATGTGACTAATAATGTCGACGCTCTTGCTTTCATCGACAGTCTTTCTCTATGGACGATTTTTAAATCATGCAAGATAAATACCTTCCAACTATAACATGTTAACATAAGTTCAAAACGCGTATACTAATACAAAACTACTTTAGTGTCAATAACCTTAAATAGTTTAAAATTGCATACGCCACTCAGATATGATTGCAATAAAACAGATTTTCTATACTAATGTCCTATGGACAGATTCGTTTATTTAAATTCATCACTTCATCTTGTATCGCACATGGTCGTTTTGGAGTAATATCAATTCTCTTTAACGTCTTTGCGCATTATGATCCATGAGTTGTATATAGGAGGTAATTCGATGAAGACTTTGACGTCAACAAACGAATAATTAAATTCTGTAGGTTGATGAAATAGTCCTAATGAGTTCTGTAGGTTAATGAAATAGTCCGAAAAAGAAAGTGGAATCATTAATGAGAATGTGCGATAGAGGGAAAGAATTCGGACAGAATTTCCAAATATAATAAATGGGATGAGAATGACCTTGTCTCGCGTTAGGGAGAAGTTTTCCTAGACGCTTCGTTAATGAGTTCATTTCTTTCGTTGCCATCGCCGTATTTAATGTGAACAGAGCTGATAAACAGATGCTGTTCGTTCTAAAGACATAACTATAATGGAATTTGAAATCGTCTTTTTTTAAATTAATTATACTGCTGAGTAAATTACGTACTTTCATGTAAAAAACAATAAAAGTGTCAATATCTTTTGCTAAAAACTAGTCGGGTGCGTCAAATGATGAGCATACCGTGATTTTAAATATTTGGTACTTAAGGTTTTTCTGATATAATTATTATTATTGTTATTATTATTATTAAAACTCACTATTAAACCTTGTTGAATCTGTGTGTCACAATTTTCAGTTCAATTTCGTTCATCAATTCCTTATCACTTCACCTTCATTAGATTCTAAATAAGTAAGACATGTTTCATTATTATTTGATTGTATGAAAATTGTGACATATAGACTCAGCAAGGTCTAATAGTGAATTTTAATTAAATATTTGGTTTTCCAAAACGTATAATGATCATATTTGAATCGCTTAGGACATTTGGGTGAATGATATTAGCAAGCGACCGACGCATATTGTAGTAGTAAATAAAAAATCAATGGTCAAGGTAAACGCACTTTCTACGGAATAGATGTAAATTAAGTCAATGAGATACCAATTAACTATTTTATTCCAACGAAATATAAATGTTGTTGTCCTTCATGAAGTTTAAATTCCTTGAAATTTCACGTACAATTTAAGTGGTACAACAAGTAGAACAAAAATGTTTTATAGTTCAGACCTTCAAATTTTATAACACTAAATAACTTTTATAACCACGTCTTATTGATAAAAACGTAAAAGAATTGTAAATACGTACCTCTTCCAGTCGAATATCCATTCTAATTTAATGAACGAGTGACATTTCGTATTTCATATATTCCACTTAATGAACGGGTTACGTTCGTATTTCTGAGGCGGATCAAACTAATAGGATGAAAAGAATAGTTTTCCAAAATTACACTTGAGAGAGACTGTCATAAACAATGATAGAGGCGCTCTCTTTTGGTACTCGGAGAACAAGCTCGTCATGCACTGCAACTCGCCCCAGAACTTGACACAATGCCCTGGTTAAATGCAAGGGTAAACCAGCTACGGTTCAGTAACGGAAAATCAGCACATTAATTCTTTCTTTAAGTATTCTCGTGTATCTTAAGTGAACGAACTGTAACAATATACGATAAACTAAGTTCCAGGAGATTAAATTACTGTATTTTTTTCGGGATTTGGTTATCTTAAGGGAATTATTATTCCATAATGGTCTCATTTTAAGAAGAGATCACATTGAGTTCTCCCATTTTATACATATGTGAACTTATACATCTTTGATACGAATCTATTACTGCCGTTCAGTGTAATCTTGAACGACTGCGCGGTGACTCAGCTACAAGATGATCGCCTTGAGAGGTCATGATTTCGAACTCCTGCGCGGGCAGATTTGCGTCGTTACAATGAATTCCATTGCATAGGGCAGCTTCTCTGACACAGGTTCTCTGACAGAAAGATATATGTAACTTTGTTGATTTACCTGGTAAGAATTCTTGGTTGCTAGTAAAACGGGAATTAAATATGTCTGAAGATTAACTTTCCATTTTTTTGTGCCTTTCTTTTATATTTCCTATTAGTTTTTGTTCCGTTAAATCTTCTACTTTAAAAAGTAATTTAAAACTGACAAATGCGGAAGCATTCATTTGCTACGGTTCTGTTTTCATATACTTTACGTGGTACTGCATATTGACTTCCTACGGAGAGCACGACAGAAAAGAGAAAAAAATTATTATGTTATGTTGAATGAAATACCTGGTGAGGTTCACCGAAATTTAAGAGATTTCTGTATGTAAAAGAGAAAAAACTAATATTGTGTTAATGATTTATCATGATACATCGCCAAAATCGGACTTGTGCTTGCAATTATATACTCCACGCATATGCTTCTTGCGGTAGAGATTAGATTTAAAGGGTATTCACGTTTTCCCGCAAAGGAGGAATTTCTCGCAAACACAAAGCTATCACACATGCTTGCTTCTGATAAATCAAGGTGATGGAAAAAAATTTAGTCATGTCCTTTCGGCATAAAAAACAATAACATACTTTAATTTTTCTAAAATTAATAATAAGTATTTTCGTGCTATAATTTTTGATAACTAAATTCAGACAATTAAGCAGAAAATATATATAATGTACCTACTTACACTTGAGAGAATTTCTGAGATAAAAAACTCTTTTTAATAATTTTAATAACATATCTTAAAAGTTATGACTTTCCTGTCGGTCGCTGAGTAAATTTCCATTGCCAAAAAGAGACATTCCATACGTCACTCACAAGGAACTTGCATCCGGTAAGGAGCTGAAGCAGGCCTTTAGGCGGTGAAAGTACGTTCACATGTATTCAGTAAACTTACAATTCTTTACGTAAGCATTATCTCAATTACTTTTTACTTTTACTCTAAAAGGAAACGTTACTGTCCATCAGAATTATACTTGGCATAATGAATGGGTGTGGTTAAGAAACTTAAATTTTTAAAGTGGGTACCAAATTTTATTTTTAGCCTTTTTACTCTTTTAAACATTTCAATTATTTTGCAACAATACGTACATACTTCACGGATCATAAAAATTTTCAATAAATATATTGAGAATACTTATAATACAATTTTAATATTAATAAACTCACAATATATAATTCTTGGTATCACTCGCATAATTGAGTGATATGAATTTGTAAATTCAAATTTTATAGTTCAGCGTCATTATTGTTAACCGATTTGCTGGAATAAAGAAATACTTTTAACCAAGTAGTAATTCTGTTGTTAAACAGATTATGAATTGAGATATTATTGGTTATATTGAATATTATAACATAATTTTATGAATTTAATAATACTGCTTCAAAAAAGCTTACAATAAGTTAACATTAAAATGAAATCTCTTATATTTATTTTCTGATAATGAAACAAAAATATGGAACACACATTTTTCATTAACATTTGTAAATTCTCAAAAACTTGTTACTTTACTGAAACTTGTTGCTTATTCCTAACAAATAATGCCAGTAATACTAAATAAAGCTATGTGAAATTTTAAAATTACGCTACATTTAGTTATAAAACATCACTTTCGTGACATTACGAGATAAAATGAATATTATAAAGTTTGCAACAAGAATTTGCTAAACGTAAGCAAAAACACAATTCACTCATGTTATATGAATCTTTTACAGCAATGTATACTCAATTAGCATAACATATATAACATCAAACAAAGGCAGGAATTTTACTCACGTAACTTTAAGTGAAAACACTAAGAGAAAATAAGATGTTACTCACCGTCATGAGATTTACATGACAGAGTAAAGGTAAATGAGTAAAAATATTCAAAGATTTTCACATTCAGAGAGATTCACAGAAAATGTAATTCACACATAATACTATTAAAAGAAATCCAATTCCGAGTTTGAAAAGTTATATTTTAAACAGGAAACCAACCATACACAACCAATTACTTATGTTTGGCTTGATAATATATTTTTGTAAGTCTTGGAGTACAGTCCAATATTATTTACAATCCTCTTCTGGTAGCCACTGAAAAAAGTGATTAAATTTAAGGTTTTTTAACAGACACAATAATATGAGAATTTAAAAAACTCCTAACGGGACGGTTGGTTATATTTCCTGGTTTATATAGTCATAAACAATACGCATATAATCATCTCTCCTTCTAATTTTTTCTTTGATCATTTATAAAATTTTCTTTCCAAACCGATTTATGAGATGGATGTTTCGATAACAACAGTAAATGGCAAACAAAATAAAATACGTTTTTGATTTACAAGACGAAATATTTTATAAAGCACAAAGAAACCATCTCCAGAAAAAAATTTAAAGCGTAACAGCTGTTGTGAAATTAGAGCATAACTTTGTAAATCAATTAACTATCAATGATCATTTGTATTTGAACAATAAGTATAAACAAGTCTCGTAATTGAGGATCTTAAATGGCGTACGCCATAAATACCACGAAAAATATCTTAGAAATTTTACATCTTAGAAAAACCTCGTCCACAGTATTTTTTTTGAATGGGAATCATTGATCACATGATGAACTAGATTTTCTATCAACCTTTAGTACCCTAGGTTGTAAAAATATTAATGAAAATTCGTACTTTTAGGATTCGTGCCATGAAGGAGTCAAGGAAACTCTATATCTCTCTTTCTGTGATTAACTTCTGCAGTCTTGAAACTTTTTGAGCTTCGTTTCTCAAGTGTAAAAAGAAGCTACGACACATTTCAAAATTGTACAAACTTTGCAATAATACTTAAGAAGAGTAATTTAATATTTCAAATTATTTCATCGATTCCTCATTTTCTGTTTTCCATACCAAAGCAATTCCAAATAATCCACTTTTATTAGTATAGATTGTGACATGACTGAAATCCCTGAAGTTAACGCGAGAGAAGTTTTCTTTAATATTTGATAAACAATTAATCCGAATATTCTAGTTTAAAGTTGAAATAGTTTAAAGTTCATATAGACAATTCTGAAGTCTATAACATTTGTTTCCAAGATCATAGGTACAAACAAAATCTCAAAATCCGATGAGGAGAACAGTTACAGCGAACTGTTCACTACAGAGTTTAATGCGAATTCTCATAGTAAAAATATGAGTAATATGTAAAATATGAGTAGTAGTAAATAAACAGAACTAAATTAGATGTTTTTGTACTAGAAGCTGTCCCAATTATAGGATATTTGTATGAACAATCTGTAAAGGAATATAGAAATTAACATATTAATTTAGAGTATTATAGAAGAACCCCAGGCAAAACCGGGCAAATTGAGCTAGCTTTCATTAAAAATTAGTTTGACATCGGAGACTTTTTCAAAAAAATTCAGCGAAATTACAATTTCAAAATTCAAAGAAGAGTTTATTTTACGAGTTTTGTAAAAAATTGTACTTTTTTTAATGAATTAGACGTATGATAATCTCATGAAGGTTTTATCTTTATTTTTCCATTAAACCTCATGTATTACAGCCTGACGAAGTGAATTGCTAGATACGTTATCGCAATAGGAATAATGATCCCAATACCTAGGTTCGAGACAGTTTTACGACGGTTCTATCAAGTTGTTGCGAAATGTCCCACTCGTACATGACGTATCACGTACTGGATAATATTGATGTACATTGAATTAAAATTATACCAATTGCCATTTGTATGTTTGACCTTCACCAGGAAGGTGGTAAATATGTAGTGAGTTTAGAGGTTATGACTGGAGGTTAGTGATGGGTGTTCCATAGCATACAGTCCTGATGAAGACAAAATAAACTGCCGAAACGTTGGCGTTGTAAAAGTAATTCTTTTTTATTTTTTGACCAATCCTCGAAGAAACTTCTGTTAATTAATATACTGAACAAGATTAACATCAATATGAATTAAAATGAGTTGAATTTATGGTATGTAAATTAAAAAGTATTTCACATAGCTTACGTTCTTTGCGAAAAGGAAATTATTTTCACAAGAGAATTGTTATTTAATGTATTGTGGGATACAGACTGCGCTCTGGACGCTTTTAAGGAATTTATTTACTTATGAAGATACCAGTTGACTGTCCGGAGTTGTCCGGAGTTGCCCCGAATTTTTTCTCAGTCATTACTTGTACGTAAAATAGAAAAAAAGTATACAGAAAACGATTCTCTTATAATGTAACAAATAATAACACAACCCCAGGGTAATATCAGAATACGTAAAAATTATAAGAAAATTCGTAGGTTAATGAGACTTCAATCACCAAGATTTATAATGATTTTTTCCAGTTTGAAAGCACCAAGTTAACCTTTGTCAGCTACAATACAATACGATTTCTGAAAAGGTTTTGAAATTTTGCTGCTATTTTTGAAAATTATAACTTACATAACCGTTCATTTTTCCATATTCTCTTTCTCCTTCATTCACAATCATTGAGGAAGAGATTCTCACCTATAACGGACAACCACTGATTCTAAATGAGATAAAAGTGCATCCTGCAACTTTATTCCATAGGATACCTCACGTGCCTCTTCACCAAGGTTACCCGCATTTATGCAATTTTAATTTACGTCACAATACCACAACTTATCTCTTGTTCTTCAAAACAAATGTCGTGGGATTCCTCGATCTATTCATCCTAGGTTTCAAAAGAACCTCGAAAAGAAGAGATGAGATGTGAGATGAGATCAGAAAAGGAAGACAAACTAATCTCAAATTATCATTCACTTCTCCATTTGTATGTTCCTTGTACAGAATTTTCATGCTGATTTTATCTTGTTAATGATCTATCCAGAAAATCCTTTAGAAAAATTAATATCAATATTTTCACCTTATATTTCCATCGCGTTTAAAAGATATTCGAATACACAAAACTTTCTTGCGTGTTATGGAGAAGTGATAGATTACTGCGACTTGACAAAAATGCAAATGAGCCAGGACTCCAATTCAGGATCTCCTTGCACTTATCGAAGGGGCTCTGCACTACAGAAGAACTATTTGTCCTGCAATACAGAAGACCGGGCTGGGCTGAAATTAGCATACAATTGTGGCAGTCAAACAGGAAGTATAGCGGTCAAACGCCTGCGATCAGATGAAGAAGAACCTAATTTTTTATGCTAAACTCGTCACTGTTTTCATCTAGCCAAAGTTATTAGATTCGAATATACCACGTACTCAAACTATAAATGTGCCCATATATCCTAATAACCTTCAAATATGTATTTTCTTCTAATTAATTTGTACTTGTTTCTGAGTAAAAATAATAAAATTGTAAAAATCAGTAAATTAAACATTTCACAAATTCGGGTTTTTTTAAATATACTTTACTTAAGATGAATTTTATTGAAATATCTTCAATAGTAAAAATCTAATAAACCAAGGCAAAGATAAATGGATGTGACTTTTTCCTTTTCTTAAGAAAATATTTCAAATAAATACAAATTCTTTTTCAAATAGTTTAATTCCACAAAAATCAGCTAAATGATGGTATGTATAAATTTCTGTCATATCTCATTAACGTATGATTGAAATTTTGTCATTTCCATACATTATTTGAAGTCTTTACTTAAATTATGGAGGAAAATATTTGTAATTAAAATACGTAAGGATTCAAAATCCTGAAATAATAGACTAGAATAATTGAAATTCAGATTCACTAACAAAATGTCCATGATCTTAATAACGTCTAGTATACTTAAAACAATATAGTGTTATTAGTTTTTTTCGTATAAGTTTTATTTTATAAATTACTAAATTATTGTTGTTTTTATTTTATAAATTACTAAACAACACGTTTGAATAGTCTTCCTGTTTTAGATTTTTCTGACCATTCGTTTTACAATTATTAATCTTCAAATCTGGATATTTGTGCCCATATCCGAAGAGTTTCGAAATTTTTTAAATGTCTCTATCCTCAAAACTATTTGCCGTAGGGAGTTGAAATTTGTAACATTTTCTTAAGAATATTATAAGCTTTAATATTATTTGCAACGTGATTATGTTAAGAAATAAAAATAAGTATTAAAATATTTCAAAATAATTTTTTAACTATCTCAAAATCGATATTTTTAACTTTTTTGAAAAAAAAAGTATTTAAGAATCTTTTTGAACCAATGAACTAAATGTGAAGATGGGTAGAAGATGGGTAGAGAATGGGTTGAAATTGCAATGTATAATTGTTTAAATCAATGCACGATTAATTGACTGACTTGAATCTGTTTGAAGACGTATGTGTCAAGTTTAATTTAATATCACTACTAATATGTTAACTCAAGCTTCATGGTGCAATATAAAATATATAATGTTTGAATAATCATAATATTGTAATCATTTTTACTACAGATTAGTGTAGACTGTTTAACCAGAATTTAACAGATGTTGAATATGAAGTGACTTAAAAGTAGTAATATTTTGACAGTAAATATTTGTAGAAGATCTCATATATTTTACTAACTTAACTATTTATAAATAATAAAACAAATGATACGTAACAATGGATAATATAATGAGTAATAAAGTGTAATATAACAAAAAGTTTAAATAGAACTTAATGTCCAACTAAACAAGAGCTGGAAACATGGAATGAAATCAGGATTCACTGATTTATTAGTACTACGAGTATAAAATTATTTATAGTATAAGCTTAAGTAACCCCGGCAGACATGAGACACATCCCCATATAGGAATATAAGTGCACACAGCATAGTGTGCCACCTGGTTCACTTATCTCCTGTATGGGGATGTCTCTCAGGTCTGCCGGGGTTTAGGTCTGGGTGGAAATGGTGTACAGTTGTGGAAGGCGAACCGGTGGTGTAGCGGTTAACACCCTTGCGATCAAAGCAAGTGACCCGGGTTCGAGTCCCGACTGGTCGCCATTTTCACCTGACCGAAAGTTATCACATATAGTCTCCACGTGTAAGGTACACGGAAGAAATATGTACTTATGTAAATAAATGAAGTGTTCTCAACCAAGGCTCCACGAGAGAAACGCAGAACTTTGAGTACTTCACGCAACTTATCCTCAAAATTTATTTATTTTCATACTTCAATTTAAACATTTATTAAAAATATGATTATCACACATCATTCTAAATCAATACCATCCTTCTCTAAATCCTGTACAGATCTCTAAAATTGAACAGATTATATTTCTCTTGTTTGTTCCAAAACATACACATTGTTTTCGTACTCGGGAGTAGAGTCTAATATATTTTAATACCTTATCAACGAATCCATAAATAGTCCACTAATGTCACAAGTCACAATATGTAATCATGGACACGACAGGAAAGATAATTCTAATATTCCTCTTTGTGTGTCCATCAGCACTGACCGTTGAAAGCTACTTGTCGGGAGTCCATTGTCGCTGGTTTGACGTTTCTGAGACTTGTAATGCAGATTAAGAATATAGGATTACCCGCTTATTTTATTATTTGTTTGTCACAAAGGCGTTGACATGTACGCCTAACCTATATTCCTTTTGTCTAAACTAATTTTTTTATTATGACAGTCAATAGTTAGAGTAAGGTGGGCGTTAGGAGAAGCCTAATTTGTCTTTTTTTGTTTTCAAGGGTGGGAATAATGACGTAATTAGCTATGGTCAAATAGTTTTCAAAACTGTTGAATATTTATGAAATTTGTCAGGAATATAGAAAATCAATTCATGTACGTCATAAGATAAATTAAAAATATATTTTAAAAACAGTCATAAATTTAATATAGCATTCATTCAAATTATTGTGGTAGAGAAGACAACTGCTCTCCAAGCTCAAATGTTAGAATAAGGTTTTATTTTACAATGGATTCCTATGAAACCTAGTACTATACAGTACTGTACTGTCCTGATCAATATCATATATGACCAACGCAAGTGCGCCAACGCAGTATTTTATTACTAATGTATTCTACCAATAAGCTTTCTTGGTCCTAATTTCATCTTCAAATCTGATACCGATATCATTATATCGTAAACAAAACAGAATAACCATTATCACTAAAGTTCTTGTCTTGTGTCGAATGCAAAAACTATATCTCTATTAGGGAATATTCAGATATTAGTCAATCAATATGACCTCGCTTACGTATGTACCAGTTCTTCAAATTTTCTTCAGTTATCTTCAAATTTTAAAAATTTAACATAAATTAACTACGTTATGTTAAGAGATTTCTGAATGTTTGAGACGTAAGTTAAATACAGAACATCGGTAGTCTAAAATGAAAGCACATGCAATCGCCTAAAATAGTCGAATAAAATTGGAAATGTCTTAAAGTAGTCCAGATTATTGGCAAAAGTTAACAGTTCGACGTCGCTTAAAAAGGAAAAAGTCTATGAAGGAGTGAAGCTCACAGTAGTTTCTTTCCTCTGGGACAACACAAAAACATAACTTACACTATGGAATGGAGGCTGAGAACTATCGATGGTTTAGACCAAAAGTAGGGAACCTGCAATCTTAAAACCACATGTGGCCATTTCAAGAATCATGTATGACCTTAAAAAGTTTTTATATTGTTATGTAATCCATATTGGTTAACGTGTTAGAACTACATATGGTAGTATGGAGATTCTGCTAAGAAATTATTCTCGGAAAAGGAAATTTGTATTAAATCATTTGCAGTTTGCAGTTAATTTGCTTTCACGGATCCGATTAATCGAATAGAGATCACCATAAGTTGAAGTGCAAAATTCACCGAAAGTCAATAATAAATATGAAGAGAGACGTACCACAGGTGATGAAAGCATTTCGGTTAAGTCAATTCCAAAAAGTGAAATAATTTTTTAATTTCAGAAGCAATTGGAGTATACCATGAAAGAAATAGAACATCTAGACGTCAAAAAACGAAGATGTTTCCAATGATGCAGTGACTTTGGAGTAAGAAAGGGAAATCATCGCAAGAGAAATAGACTGCATACTGAAAGAAAAGAAAAATGAGAAACGAAAGGCATGCGAATCGCCTGAAACTAGTATCAACAAACTAATAGCTAAAACAGAGAAGAATGCGTAATACTTCCACCTACTGTACTGAGCAGTGCACATAACAATGAAAAAATTAAACAAAACTACAAATCAATAAATTGAACAGCAGAACCAGCATGATAAACAATAAACTTATTATAATTAACGCGAGTAATGAAAGAAATAATACATAGAGGTAACTAAAACAATAAATAACTAATTTAGAATGACATACCGATGAAAACAAAGCCAATAGATATATAAGAGTTATGCTTCGAGATCTCCATTCTTCTGCGATGTTAATGAAATTACTGAAGAATTAAGAGAAAGAAAATTCAAATAATTTCAGTAGTACTAATTATTTCAAGGGGAATAAAGAATCGACATGATTTCGTCTCACGCTCTTTATGTTAACTATGAGCACTCAATGGAATATATTATATAAGTCAAGCAATGGGGAAATCAATGCGAAAATCAAGGACAAGATAACACAGAAAGAACAGAGAGTGAAATGAAGAAGGAGAGGGATGTAATCTATAATATACTGATGAAATGTTTATGATGCATTGAACTTACACCACCCACACTTACAGGCAGATTCATTATGGAAAAGGCGAGGAAATTTGTAAAAGGTAGGGCGTAGTTATATCGTAGAAAAACGAAAATCTAGGACCTACAAGTCTTTTGAAGGATCGTAGAGATGGTCAATTTTTTGCAAACAAATCCTCAAAATGCGAAATTTACTGTTTCTTTTATCTAGTGACTCGGGTATTTATCCTAGAGAAAAAAGTTAAATGACTGAGTCGTAGGTCTTAATAAAACCTATAAAATGAGACGTCGTATGTTCAACTCCTTTTATTAGTTATTGCAAAAAAATCACTTTAATGTTTGCTTTTTTTGAATAATTATTGCAAAGAGCAATTATTTTTTGTATAGTTTAATAATAATAAATTTATTGTCAAAAAAACAGTACAAACTGCGTATGACCACGTGGAGGAAAAAAAAACTAATTTACCCTCCGGAAGCAAGCAAGGGACCATCCCATCAATTCCGATCAAGGGCCCTAAGGCAGAGGCGGATTCAAAAATTTCAGAAAAAGTTCCTAGATAAGATAAAAAGTTAGCTGCGAGTTATAATACATATATAATGTCAATATGTTTGTAATTTAACGCTAATATGTTTGTAAATTTACATGTACAAGTTATTATCGAACTATAGATTATTCTGAGTATAGTGTTTAAAAATCATAAGAATTGAAATAACACTAAATTCACGATTTATTGTTACAATAAACACGCCCCTAGACAAAGCCTAGAGAACCTGTATGATAAATCCGCCTCTACCAGAAGGAAAAACGGAGAAAAACCCGGGCCAGGATGGGGCTACAGAATTTATGTACACAACCGTGCCAAAGTTGAGTACACATAAAACTAAATTAATATGAGCCATAAGACAACACAATCATGCAAGAAAATAGTTTTTGAAATTGTTATAAGTTGTTTAAAAAGTACTACATGTTATAAGTTGTTTAAAAAGTACTACAAAGTAGTTTGTAAAAATAGTCCTTGTAATAACAAAATATCTATACAACAATGCGCGCTGTTCGTTGAACAGTTACTTAGATGCGTTTAATTATTGATCCCGAAAGTTTTTATCAACAATTGTCGCATTATGCCAAAACTGGTTGTAATGTCCTAAACGAAGTGGAAATTATGTGGAAGATTTAATTTGCAAAGTATAGAGAACAATCACATTACAGAACCACTAATGATGCAGATGAAGCAAAACATAATGATATTAGATGAAGTGAATAAAAGATTGGACAACCCAGAAGACAAAGGCGCTGCACCCAAAAAGAAATAAAAATGTTATGAATAAGCAATATTTGAGAATTGCCACCTGGAATGCCATCTGCTTCATCAGTAAAAGACACCAATTGGAGTTATTTTTAATTTCCAACATACAGACGTGTGTTTTATCTCCGAAGCACGTTTTTCAAACCAATCCTATTTTTTTTAAAGTGGGTGCAGTCTAAGGGAAGTGGAACTCGGACACTTGATGGAATACCTAACAGTTAATGAAGAAATGCTTCATTATTCGGACTAGCAACGCTTATTATTTATTAGAATCAATTGAGCAAATTGAAAGTTAATACTAAATTTTGTATCGCTTGACTGATACCAATACATTCTTGAGTTATTTAATAAACCCCACTGTTTTTAGAATAATAAGAAAAAAGTTATAGTTATTATAATAAGAATAATTATTATCAGAATACTCGTATAATATCGTGAGTTCAGTTCACAATAAAAACATCATTAGATCGTCAACGTTTCGACTTTTCTTTCAGGGATCTCTGCAACCATAATTGAAACTCCTCACCAATAAACGTCTCACTACGACCACTTACCCAACAACGTTATGCTGTAGTGTTTATACCAGCTCACAAGGCGATCTGATGAATGACTTATTTATTGTGACCTAAACTCAAGATTTTATATACTTACTTCAACTCGTGGTCAATAATTTCGACTAAATGATAATTATAATGTATGGTATGGGCATTTATTGATTCATTGAAGAAACCTGCACAGGGAATTAAAATCTTTGACATTCGTAGTTCACAATAATTTACTTCCTCGGCAAAAGCCGTCATTGAACACCTTGAGAACAAGAAAAAGAGAACGTTTGAACATTCCAGTTGCTTATAAAGTACGATGAAGTGAAGCAGCCATCATAAAAGAACGTGCGTTGCTTTCAGTGATGAAGCTCGCTGTTGCAAGATACATATATTCACTTCAACGTACATCTCTTGAACATTTACTGCGTACACTGCGCAAAGAAATGTTGTCTCAAGGATATACTTCATTTTTCGCACATACACAATTATTTTTGCATATACTCGTACTTCTATGATATACCAGCGCTCAAGAGAAAGAAGCCATATTTGTTCATATTCAGAACGTTTATTCCTGAAAAATGGATGGTGATTTTGGTATTAAATGAGAATGTTTAAAATATGTAACTCATGTGCAATGTCTCGAGGCAGTACGTACTAGGTTAATAAAACAGAAAGCTAATCGCCGCACGTGTATTTTGCTGTAGGAATAAGTCCTCTAATTTTAAAAAAAGATAAGTCGATTACATTATCTTCCGCTGTTAAGTCGCATGTAGTTAACATTTCACTTCACTACCCATTCCTGAAAATTATATAAAGACTGTGAATAACATTGTTTCAAGTACATAACCCAAAAATAAAATGTAAACCAAACAATTCAGGGGTCTTAACCATGTGCTTCGTTAATTAAGCATTCTATTGTAAGTTGCATTTTTATTCTGCATGGATTATAAATAATTTTTAATTATGTACATATTAGCATTATGTTTTATTTGTGAATTGTTCTAAAATTTTGAATGTTCAGTAATTATAGCATTAAGTTGCTTTTCAAATCCTGGGCAAAGTCGAGTACTTCTGCTGGTAATAAAAATAAATGTTAGTTAACATTTATTTTAGCCGTGTACTGAAACCAATAAAATAAGTTTGTGTTTTTATTATGAAAATGGGATTCAATGCCAAATGCTAGTATTCCGTACATATTTCACATAAGTAAATCCTAATAAAAATATGATTTAATATTTTATGTTGAATTATTTATCTTCAAAAATGCGCCCGAAATGTTCATAAAATAAATACCAATGAATTTCATAGGACAGTGGTTGGTTGGTTGGTAATTACTTGCCGAAGTATGTATTTTCTATACAATTCGTCTTATGGTAAATGGAAATGCAACATTGGTCTGTACGATGGAAAATAAAATGTTGACCACGTTTATATTGTACTTTTCAAGCTGTTTAAAAAATGTCTATATTATGAATTTAATTAATTAATGAGAAAATTTGTAGAGACTAGATGAAATTGTTGAAATTTTTGAGGTATTTGATCAATGATAAATCATTCAAATAAAGAGTATTATTCACCAAGCATGTGTTTCTATAGTTAATAATTTAGATGATTTTCCATCATTTAAGCATATTGTTAAATTTATTTTATGTAAACGGAATAAAAATTACTCACGCATTCGCTTTTCGCTTTTCAGTCATGGAGATACTCTCGTCAACGAGTATCCCGACCACACTGACGTAGGCGAACGTTGAAACAGTTTTTTTCAATGTGTGGGTAACTTGTATGTTATCATTACAAATGTTTCTTCTAATATTTCAAATATGAATATTCTTCCTGACTTGGCTAACACAATTTTTCAAGAGGTTCTTTGGATTGACGAGTTGCATACTACTTATGGCGTCAATAAGAGCAAAAGCAATATTTTCGTCTGTTTATGTTTACTCTTCGTGTATCAAGAAAATTTGCTTACGTCTTTTCATCTCGCGTACACTCGTAGTTGTTTTCATGAGACGGCGACTGGAAGGTAAAAGTGGAGATATTGATCGAACGTTGTATTAATATTTTTGCTGGTAGAACTGAAGACAATTACCATAAGCGATCATAGATGAGTATGAGCAATTTCGATTAAATATATTTTGTTTCGTCTTAATCCAACACACCATTATTACACACTACAAATTTGTTATACCATGTACAGGGCGATTCAGTAAAAACGAAATACAAAGGTGTGACATTTGTTAAATGTAAATGAACAGCGTCTGCACCGAGAATTTTTAAACATTTCTGAATACAATTAATGGGAAGAATATAATGACTTTGCCTCACGTTGGGGCGAACTCTTCCTAGAGCATCAATGATGTCCTCATATCTTTCGTGGCTTCCCCAAAAGTTTAAATACTGAAGGCGCTGTAACACAGTTGTTTGTTAAAATTCAATAAATGTAATAGTATTTGTCTTTTCTTGAGCTTTAAAGTAGCACTGAAAAAAATGCACTGCTCTACATAAAAATATCACAAGAGTGTTAATACCTCTGCAACTTTAAAGCCACAAATACATCTAGTAGCCGCATGTAATGATTTCCCTTAGTGAACACCACTCTTTCATGTCTTAATCCGTTTGTGAAGTGTTTGAAGTGTTCGTTTTTAATGAATTATCCTGTTTAGAAATTATTATTATACCGTAAAAAGTTATTTTAGTACAGTCCTTCGTATCGTGAGAAAATAACAAATTATTAGAATGAAAGTAAAATATAAATTGAATTTTCTCCGTAGGTCTGGCAGAGAATATTTACAACCGTAACCTTCAATTTCCAAATCATATAAACTAACATATTGTTTATCTAGAAAGTTATTGACTGGAATCTATTTACTAGAAAAAAAAGAAAGCTCCTCCTCTAATAAAAAAATGCTTTAATCTAACGTTCACTTATTAAGTACACTGTAATTTAGTTTATAAAATGGCCTCATCGAAAGCGCGTAGCACATTTTATGGGATATTTTTATTAGCAACGAATCTTTTAATAAGGACCATTTACATAAAAGTCTTCTTTTAGCAACGTAAATTTGAAATTTCTTTGCATTTACATCAATTTGAAACAATGTCAGTTTCTTTTTTTAAAACTACCAATTCTCGTCGCAACTACATTGACATTTCGACCCTAGCAAATCCCGTCAATATTTTGATGGAGAAAATTAATAGAGTTCGAGATTGTGATAAAATGGTTAGTGTATTGCAAATCTACCTTTGCAACAACCATATGATTCCTGTAACAAAAATGAACCAATGGGAAAAGAATGTCATGAAATTAATCAACATTTTTTCATGAACAATATCCTTGTTAATCTATAAATAATATGACATAACTAATTGTCAATAAAGAATCAAAGAATAAAAACTAATACCATATTTTTGTTCACATGTTTACGTAAAAACCAACTGTCACATTTAAAGTTTAAAGTAGAATTTAAATTTGTAAAACATTTAGAGTTAAACCTTAAAAAATTATGTGTAGAAAAACGGATTCCAGATTTATAATTATGGCACAAGTAGAAGTGCTAGACACAAACCAGGTGTAACAACTCAAGTATATTACATCCCCCGGCCAACGCCTTAAAGTCGCCCTCGCGCGCAACAACAACGAAATGCCATTTTGTCTTCTTCTTCACATCACGGCCACGGCCCTCTACACAAGAGCCAAGGCCTACAGCAGCTACTGTAGCAAAGTGTAATGAGCAGACAAGGAACCTACACACTAGGTATCGATGAACCAGTCTACAAGTATAATTGAAGCGTAATCAACATGACGCAATTACGACGCACGTCGTAATTACATAATAGCTCGTAATGGCATCATCCACAATGACGTCCCTGTCAATATCCAACAAGAAATAATATGACAATCAACATTCATTTGTCATAGCTTAAACTCATCACCATGAGACGAAATAACAATTTATTAATGCTAGCTGCCCGCTGAAGTTCAGATCGCTCCACTCGATCACTGAAATACTGCTATCACTTGCATAAGTTCGAACGCATACGCCCGTTGAACTCAAAGTAATTGTGAAGCCAGTACTTCTCTCACAATTACGCTCACTACAACGCCAAGCTATCGCCACAAGCGAAATTCAACCCGCCGAGATTTCCTGAGCCCGGCGAGACTTGCGAGACGCTTCTTCAACCCGGACCTGCTACGATTGGGATCCCGTTCCTGGAAGGAATTCACGCTACTCCCAGAGGATCCTGAGCCACATATGCACGTCTGTCACATGGCTTTCAATAGTCATTAATTCTGTTTTTGTATTGCTTACTCGTTTCAATTTGTTCTTGTATTTTCCTGCTTGCATAACTGCATATCAATTATTCGACACGAATAAGAAAATCAATCAACGCTAATTAAAGCATTTTATGAGATCCTATACGATTTATTTATTTGGTCGAACAACGGGGAATATTTGAACGGAGTCTCACCATCAAATATTCCCTCGCGCGAAGCCACACAGGTATAGTGAAAGATTTATTGTTTAATATAAATTACGTGAAAACATACTTAGAGGAGAATAATGTATTTTTAACACCGGTAGTTAAAAGGAATGTGACAGTTTTAGCTTCCAAAAATATAGGAAAGATAGAATCTATGTTACGCGATAGCTTTACAGATGAATCCATTAACTGAAATCTAATCAATAGAATATTAGAAAATTTCCAATTCTTACTTAGTCGATGGAAGTTCAATAATTACATAGATACAGAAACATAATAGTTCATACACCACGTCGGGTAATATATCTTCGGCCTATGGTGCACTTAAAAAACACAAACCTAGTGTCCCATATAGGATAATAAATTTTTTCCTAGGATAGCCCATTTAAAAATATTCTAAATTTACCTTGATTACTTACAAATGTTTTAAATGAGCCCAATCATACAGTAATTTATAGTTTATATTTCAATAAAATAATAATACTATAAAAACATAGATCTTGATAGCTCTATGTAAGTAATTTCATTAGATGTAGTATTATTGTTTACTTGTCTTCCCAATGATTTATGTTTCAACAAAATAATGTCACGATAGACAACTATTCCAAATCATTGTGCAACTCCAGAAACAGAAAATGAAGTAGCTATATGATTATTATTGCAGGTTTCATATTTTGCTTTTAATCAAAAACATTCAAAATCAAGTCGAGGGATGTCCAATGGGAAGTCCTTGCCCATTTGTCAGAATTTGTATTACGTGATTTAGAAAAAGTTAGTCTTCAGAAACTAAATTTTACACCTGTACTTTATGCCAGATATGTAGATATATTTTGTGTAGTGTCCGAAAATGATAGACAAACCATTTTAGATATTAATAGTTACCATCCTAGGATAAAATTCACATTAGAAAAGAATAGTAATAATAAACTAAATTTTCTAGAAGTCTCAATTAATCTTGAGAACACAAAACTATGTTTTTATTGGTATAGGTAGGACACTTATTCAGGTCGCAAATTAAACTTTTACTGAGAGAATACTTAAGCACAAAAGAGAGCTATGATTTATAACTTGACAGGTAAAGCTATAGTACTTTCGGACGAACAACATCGGTGGGAGAGTTTACAAACAGTACGTAACACTACTATTCCTCAGAATGTGTCAATCAAAATATTTAAAAAAAGGTTGTATTACCTTCAAAAAGGTAACAACAAACGCATCCTCAACAAAATGAAACGATTTATGCCGTATTTCCTTATTACGTGTATATAACACCTTCACTTAAAGATTACTCAAGTCTGAAAACATGAAATTGATTTCAACACTAAAACGTAAAATAAATAATTTGATATTGAAAGGGAAAGGTTAGAAATATCATATGAGTGCTACTAATAGTATACAAAATAAAATGCAAATATTGTAATGCTAGCTAAGAAGATTGAAAACTAGAATCCAGGAACACGACAAAACTTGAAATAAGTTGAACGAAGTGTAGTAACCTCGTTTTTTTTATTAACAATGATCGCTTGATGGATTGGGACAAAACATTAAAATTGGACAAAAGTGAAAAATTACACACGTAGCATATCAGAAATGATATTTTTTTAATGCACCCGGGAATTTGAAATTTACGCACTGACACTGAAAATTATAATACAATATTATAATGTTTGTGTAATTTCTGCTTTTTTCTTAACATATTTTGTGTTTATATTTACGTTTAATATCATGTTCGATGGTTATGTTGTTTCTTGTTATAAATGGTTACACCTGATCATGCACCTGAAGACGTCTTAAACCTCAAGTCGAAACGTTGAGTACTTACGAGCACAAAAGTATTCTTCCATCATAAGGTCGTAAATATTAAATTATTTTTTTATTACATAATGGACGTTAATAATAGAATTTAAACTAAACTTTCACACTCGTGTTCCTTCAGTTTGGAGACTTACTGAACATACTTCGTCTTGATGCATCAGAGTATAGAATAAGAATTGAAAATGCGAGTGGTTCATTTGATTTATACAGAGTGTTTCAGTGAATTCATTATTTAAATATTTTCGAATACAATGAATAAGAGGAGAATGTCTCTCGCATCGGAACGATGAATTACGGAACTTGGTAGGCGATGCTATTAGACAGCTGTTCGTTCATATGCAATAATGTTCAATCTTTGTTGTCGTATTTACTGGGACTTCAACATAAAAACATACATAGTTCTATTAACTACTATTTCTAGTCTAAAATTTACATACTTCGTTTCATTCAATTTAACCTTCATTTATCAGATATCAAGTTCTTAGGAGTTCAAGATCTCCATTTATGTTATTCCATATTACCTGAACGCTTTCCTCAGAGTAAAATTGCAATCGGCAAAGACACTAGTATGACTAGCGTGAAATTATAATTGAAGCGGATTGTAAAGAAACTCAAAAGAGTAGTAGCCATTGCCGATGCTTGTGGCACGCCGGCTCTTACAAAACATGATCGCTCACTTAATTTGCTTACATGGTAGATAAAGTTATTTTGCCTTAATTAATTAGGAAAAAAATTATGCCATCGTCATTGATGTGTGCTATACTGTATTATATTGAATATAATATATCTGTACTATATTATATCGTATTATATAGAATTGTAACGCGGACCAGTCTGAACACTTGTTTAAGGGTCCCACAGATGGTACGATTTATGGGATCTGATATTCGTTCTACGCCTCGGCTCCCGAAACAGTTTTGTGTGTATGTCCACTTCGTGATCCCGTTCCCTGTTGATCTGCAGTCCTTTTTCATTCATAAATATCGAAGAAGGACCAATTTTTGTTGTTGTTTTTCTGAAAGAGATGAGTCATCCTCACCGCTTCATGTAGAACTAGAAACTAAGAGCAGGCTGTCGAGAGAGGTCGGATCGTGTATAGTCAATCATGATTACACCCGATATCGAGCCAGATGAATCTTAAACGTCTCTAGAACCTTGTACTGGAGTTCATTAATTTTTTCATTTCATTCTGCCCACCTTTTTCATCAGCTCTTATCAAATCAGGAATCTCTTTTCCATAATAGTTGTCACATGAACATCAACTAAACTGTGTCTGAACACACACTAGCCCACTTGCTGCTTTCTCGTTTATTCGAATTCCTACATTCCTTTCCATCGGACAATTTGGGCATGGTGAAAACATAACAGTCTTATGACTAACCTATTGCCAGCTTAAGTGCCTCATTGCAAATCGTTGTAAGTTATCAAAACATTTTACTCCGAACACTGCTCCCAACTTTGAAACATATCCAATTATGTGGTCACAATGTAACGACTAACAGGCTTGAATGGTAAATATAGTATAGGAGAAAGTAGTTCCCCAAAAATATTGTTTAGACCTTGACCTTGTACATTTGAAATGGTAGGTACTTGAGAGCTCATTCTTTGTTGGAAGGATGAAAATGATGGATGACAATATTTGTCACAGAATCAGAAATAACAATCGCCAACGACCCCTGTAGTTAAGTTCGTTGTCCTCTTAGACCTTGACCGCAACAGTTGAATCCATTGTGTCTGCAGATTGAATAGAACCAAGGAATCTGGCGACCACACTTAGTTTAACAAATTTTAATGAACTACTTCACACACTTCAGTATAATATGGCGTAGGAACCTACTTTTCCACCCCTGAAGCAAGAATACTATCACTATTACCAGTCCGTCCAATATTCAGCTAAAAATACAAGTCCTCAATATTTACATATCTACAAGATATGCTTTTATTGAGTTAAGCGCAACTTCGATTTGCAGATCAAATAGTAGCGAAGAGTTTAGTTCATAAATAGTTTTATAAACCTCTTTGTCTTTGCGAGCCACAAACAGATATCACATAATTAATTTCTTGTTGTTTTTGCCAGTTTGGCGTATTAAAAACGAAGTTCTTACACCAACGAGCTTACGTAGATATCAAGATATACGAATGTTTACACGGTGTAGGTCTACGTATCGCTCACGCCTTGATTACATCGTTCACGCGTAAGAAATGAGTAATATTTATTTGACTGACTCAAACCGAAACGTTTTTATCTGTAGTTTCACTTTCTCCTTTTCTCTTGATTCATCATAAACTGGTATTTACTTTAATTTTGAATTTTAACAAGAAACCTGGGAAAATTGTGTAAAATTTCCTCAGAAACACGCAAAATTTGATCGTTCTTTGCTTACGTAACTCTAATACGTGTAGCAGGTAATGCATCTATATGATTGCAATCACACTGTTTGTACAGTTTGAATCAGCGTGGACGTATTAAATTTTTGAAATGTAGATGTGAAAAAAAGTCTTTAATACTTTAAAGACATAAAATTCAGTTTTGCTGAATACAATTAACAATAAATTAAAGTTTATGTTTGAAAAGAAACTTTTATAACGATATACACATTTCTTATTTTTGAGTTGGATAGTAGACCATTTTGTGAAAATACCTACTAAAATTTATTTACTCCACTTAAATACCAGCTTTAAAATAAGTCAGAAAATTATTTTTATAGATCAAGTTATGTTCATACATGTTGTAATAAATTTACTTCAGTTCACTAATATATTCCTTGCAAATCGCGGGAAATACTCTCAATTTTTTTATATTTTAAAAAATTTCTTTAAATTTGTTTTCTATCTTTTCAGCATGGTCCTAATTTTTTTTGTTAATAAATATTATAGAAAATATAATAATATCAGATCTTTTCGTTCTGCGATTGTTTAGTAGATAAACAGGTATGAAAATTGCAGTGTTCGCTAGAGTTATATCGATATTCTTCAATCTTAGGTGGAGTTATTTGGAATTGTATTATGTAAGATTTATGAAAATTCTGTCAAAATACATTTGATACGTATAAATAATATAATCTTATGTTCATTTTCATTGATCAGTCTCTCTCCTGAAATTCCTGTATCTGAACAAGGTCATGCATGTTCTGTTTAACCTTGGGGAAGACAGTTTCCTGTCCCCTAATGGCAACTGATAACATCGTACTACAAATGGTTCCAGCGACAATTGCAAATAGGGATGGTAATTCAAAATTGTATACAATAATAACATTTTTGAAGCATCAGTCAAAGATTATTTTGTTTTATCTATATGTTATTGCTACCATTTGGNATAAGAGACAGGATAAATACTCCTCTATTGTAGTTAGCAATGTTTGTATTACATTGGGAATTCCCGTGGATAAATAATTTGAATTATTTTCATTGAACTGAAAGGTAAATCGTAGCATTTCTTATGTATTCATATTTTAATGAAAGGTTTCTTGGATATTTCCTTGGAAAGAGGTAGAACATTAATTACCGATCTACTTTCGAGTAAGAGGTGATTCAGTCACATTTCATAGTTGTTTTACAGCTACACGGACATCAAAAATTCATTCTTACGCACACTAGACAATTTTTATGCTGACTGGATAATGTAAATTAAAATTTACATGGCACCTAATACCTGTGTACTCGTCAACTTACATTTCATTTCATAATATAACTAACGCGGGAACAGTACTAGGTATTATTTTTCCTCATTAATTTTTTTCTTAAAGAAATAGACGACTTCACGAGAGACAGCAGAGGACGTGATTCAACAGACCCAGTCACAAGTTAATTACGGTCCAAATACACACTGGGTTTTGTTGCGATTCGTGGATTCATCGATACACAGTACACACGCTGACAGTATCGGTGATGGATTGGCATGAAACACGTGTCTTATTAAACACGGATATCCCCGAATTTCATCGACTAAGCTCCCTGTCTTTTTTGTGAATCCAATACATTTTTCAGCTCTCTTCTGAAACTGTATCTCATTGTCTATATTTTTTAAAAGATAAAATCATTAAAAATCGTACGTTCTTGACCTCTTGTTAATTTATCTAATTTCTTGGGATTAGGTCACAAATGAAATTAATTTTTTTTTAAATTTGGAACTAATCTCAAGAAATTACAGTTAGATAGAATCATTGTTCGCGTTTTTGAATTTCGTATGCTAGATTTCTCTTTTGTTTGTTAGAATAGACTTTACTTTTTATTCAAAAAATGTTTATGTTCCACAAACACGGGTGTAACTGGTAAATGTTGATAAATTGTTCCAAAAACATTTTTGGTATTTTATTTTCCAAAACAACAATGTAACAAACTATTCCAACTGGACTAAACATCAAAATACATCAAACTTAACAAACAAATCCAATGTAAATTATTTGAAAATAAAGAATAAAAATTTGAAAGACAACTCGAGACCACTAAATAGTTACTGCAGGAGGCGCCGTTAAACGGTTACGACACTGCGCCATTCACGTTAAAACTTATTGAGATTTGCAACTGTATGAGATGCGTGGTTTCAGAAAACTCCGCAGTCTGCAGGATACTGAAACATGAGTTGACGCAGCCTGATACTAACACTTTGGCGTACGATGTCCCAGGTCATCGAGACGCTTCCTAGTAGAAGATAGTAAAGATAGCGAAACTCTTGAATAAATGATTAAATTTTGATTTTTTTTCAATTTCACGAAAAAATCAGAAAATTATTTGAAGGCATTTTGAGAGGTTAGGGACATGTGTTTTTCTTATAAGCAAAATTTTTGAGGAAAAAATTTCAAATATTCATTTTTTTTCTTTCTTTTCGTCACTTTTAATACACTTTTCGTAGTAAATATTCATTAGATTGACATGAGTGATTCATTAAAGAATGTATTGCAGCTCATGATGTTCGTGAAGCTGAAGAAAACTGAAACCATGCCACTCCCGATGATATTTGTTTCATGATACTTCCACATCAATACTTGTATCACAATATTTATCAGTGTAGCCGGCTTTTAGAAAACGTTCTCCTCGTATCTTTTCCATGTGTTGCTTAATACTCAAAATGAGAGTCCGATCAAAATATAGAATAGTTTTAATAACTGCATGTCCAACCTGTTGAGAATTAAGATAACCGATGTTATTGGGAATCGCTCTCAGAAGGAGCTCATTAGACTTGGGAAGAATAAGAGAAAACAGGAAACAAGTTCAAGAGGCTTGATCTCATCTCGTAGGAAAACAGAAAATAGAAGGAAAGTATGCCATGAACGTTCTTTCCAAGAAGGCAGAACACATTGACGAAGTATGAGGAAATCGGCAGCATAAAGGTTTGCCACAAGACTTGGAAATATTTTAAGAAATAATTTTTCAGCTCCAAATAATAAGGAAATAATGCAGTGTGGGAAAGTACTTTCGCTGTACCCGCAATATGTATCTCTCTTTAATTATCTTTATGGTGCAATGTATTTTCGTGAATGTGTATATGTATATATAAAAGCGAAATATCATTCACCTCCTGATACACATATGACTGACACTCTTAAATAACATATTTGAAACCATAGTTATCGGAGTCGTTGAGATAGGCATGGACGCCTCCAATGCTTCGTACGTTCACAGTTTCTCCAATTTGGAGATATTAAATCTCTAGCATCCTTGGGATAGAGGTTGGAACGGGTGGCAGGTAAAAATCATCAAAAATGTCCGATATTGGTGTTGAACACATCCGTTTAGCGGTCGCAGAAGAGAAGAGACACACTCTCAATGCCGCTAAAGTCCACAAGTACTCCCTCTGAGGAAATATACTCCATTGAAATGTAAAAATAATCGAAAATGACTATTAGTATTGAAATTAGTAGTGACATTTTCGAACACCCCAGAGTCCAAAGTCAGTCCGTATACACCCTTTTCACCCCAAGAATAGTGGATGCTATGTACATATAATCGAAAATGATAGATATCAGTGACAAGTTCTGTTTTCAGTATTGCTGAGTTGATCGTAACATCCTGTAATTGTGTAGGACTATATTTAGCCTCCATGGAAAATAAGGCACTCCTAGCAACCCCTTGGTAAGGAATGGGAATGGGTTAACACGTAAAAATGTAAGTGAAGTGATAAAAGGTTTTGGAGTCGTTGAGATTATTAATGACATTTCCGATGCTGCTTGAATCCACGATCAGCCCTATAAACCCTAGCCCCTCAGGGAAGGGTATGATTAATAAAAATTATCGAAAATGATATCAGTGACAAGTTCAGAGTTTTCCGTGTCGCTGAGATGAATGGCGTCACCCCTATGAGAAAGAATAAAACTGGAGACTAGCTGAGTACCCGCAGCTTTGCTTGCGTGAATTCTGTAATATGTCACCTATTTTAGTTTTTCGCATATCTCATTGGTATCCACTGAGAATTTTTTGAATTACATCTGTGAAAATGAGGTATTGAGGGTACACACCTATACTATCGAACATCCGACATTAATGGCAACGACTGACATCAGCGACGAGTTTTTACAAAACACTTTTTTCCTCCTGAGTGAATTTTTGTGTAATCTTTTCTTAGCGGACATTTCTGATAATTTTTTCCCAACCCCTACCTCTAGGGGCGTCGTGCAGTTCATGTGGTCTAAAGGGTACATAATGGCATTGGAAATACAATTATTCATCTCAGAATACATAATAACCATAGACTCGACCATAATATCGGTCTTTTTACGTTATTTTCACGTCTCGCACTTTCCGCCACCAGTTCTAAGAATACAGTGCTCCTATGTGATTCATCTTGGACGTAACGGCATTGGTAGTTGAAACATCTGTCAACCCTAAAACTATGTATCCGATACATTTTTTATTTATTTTTTTATATTTCAATATTAGTTTTCAATTATTTTATCCACAAACCCAATTGATGGGATACATACATAAAACATTCCATCGCCCATTTCACCCCCTTAGAGGTGGATTTTCGTAAAACCCTCTCTTAGAAGATGTCTGCACTCTAAAAGAATTTTATCTGTCAATTTTCAAATTTGTAGACTGTGTAGTTTCTGATTAGTCAGTCACTGAGAGGTATTTCGCTTTTGTATATTGATAGTAGTGTCATGTTGGTTGGGGTATGGTTTTACTATTCGTAAGTAAAAACACTTACAAAGATTCAGGGAAAACGAGCCCTAAAAATGTGATAACACGAATTTGTGTTGGCAAATCAACAATCGCAAATACGAAACTTATGTTTTGATAAAACTTATGTAAGCGAATATCCAGATAGGTGCATTGTTCACTTTGAGAATATCATCAGAAGTTGGCGAAATGGAGTAATAAAACGAGTATTCCGTTGATAATAATTTATTATCAGTAATACTTGCTTTCGTGACTAAGAAAATGATTGTAAAACTGACAGGAGAGCAAGTAGCAGTCAACGCAGCCATACGTAACCGCTAATATGCTGGTCCTGGTCACGTGCAAGCGGCAGGTCACATCGCCATCATGCTCTTGGAGCGCGCTCACCACAAAAAACCTCGTCGTCTCTGTTGCGGAACTGTGCCACGGGTCATGGAAAAGTACTCGCTCGCGAGAGAACTACACACGTACGTCAGGGCGCAGTCTTCCGTTCACACAGGACAAATTTTAATTTCTATTCACTCTTTTGTTCACGCTGAGTTAATCCAGGGTGGGTTATATTCTTCCTTTCATTTAAAATTGGTTCGCGGGATTTATTTCATAAGCTAAATGGTTCCATAAAAAACGCTTATTGAAAGTAAATTCAGTGGGATATAAAAAAGTCTTTGCGTTAATTATTGTAACTTTATACACCTAAATTGTAGTGTATCAAATACAACGAACAATAAAATGTATTTGGTATCCCAAACTATTGGCGTCAAATGATATCCCAAACGTTTTAACCATCATAATGAAATCATGACCTTCATAATCACACATCGTCACAAATCAACCTTCAAAACTGATTTGTGACGATTTGTCGACGCCTGGGATATACCCACACTTCGTTCTCGCAGGGGCCAAATGGCTTCTGAGGTTGAAACCACCTGCGAGCTTACTGGCGGGAAGCGAATTTATAAATTAAAATAAAATAAAAATTAAACGAAAAATATGTAAATATAATACGTAACACCAAGAAGATTTCAAAAAAGTTGTTTGGGCAATTTTTTAAAACTGTAATGAATGCCTTTTGTTTTTAATTTTCTTTCATTGATTTCAAAAATTCATGTTTTCCGCTAACCTTGAGAAAGAGATATCAAATTGACATTAGGCACCAAAGGTCGTACAATAGTGAGGCAAAGTTTGGGGAAGTAAAATTTAAATTAAAAAATTGGAAAACTTTCGTTTTCTAATTAAAATCTTAACAACTTTTGTAAAACAAACATAAAAACATAAAAAAATTATTTTAAAAGTTTTGTACTAGAAAGTAAAAAAATAATGTTCAGTAAAATAAAAAATAAAAAAGTATAACTACGAAAATGTTCCTTTCTTGCTCACTCATCATAGATACAAGTATTTAGAAGGAACATAAACGTAATATTTTTAAAATATGTAATTCCGACAACGGGATCTGGCGCAAAATTTACTTGCGAGATTTTGACTAAACACACATACAAACAAACAAACAAACATGTGAAGTTGAATAAAAGCTTGTAAAAATAAAATGTTCAGCAGAATTCAACAACTTTTCTGAGAAGTTAATTTCAAGAAATTAAGTAAATACTAAAGAATATTTGGAGTCCGTTCGTAGCAGTTCCCAGCTTCCTTCCATCTGATTGTTACAGTATGAGAGCCATGAGAAAACTATTAAACGGAGGGATATTCTGCACATGAAGAGATACTGCAAGGTCTTCAACTAAAAGAACATATGTGACGCGCATAACTTGTGATTTTATACTCGCTTCGGTCACGATTTAACAATTGTCTCTGATGTAGATGGAACAATGACTAAAAGCAGAACGGCAATAGCTAAAATCAGAAAATAAAATACAGAATAAGGTTAATAAAAGAAGAATCGTGAGTAATCTTGTTTTCTGCGCTTATGGCATATGAAAGATAAAAGGCAGAGGCGCTAAAATCTTTCGTTTCGGTGATGTCGTTACTTTCCGCCTATTACGCGCAAATGCTGTCAAGGAGAGTCACACCATCTAGGCATTTTGGCCTCTTATATACATTTACAAGATAAGTTATAAATTTATATATTACATATGACTATATTAATTTATATATTATATATGTGTGCGTGGGAAGATTTATTAATTTATTTATTTCGTGAAACTGATCGTTTGATTTCGATGAAATTTATAGAATAGAAGGGTTGGGAAAATCATGTACAGTTCGGTCTTATAGATGTAATTCCCAGCACGTGCGATTAGTAAAGTACAATATTTAGAAAAACGAATATATTAAAAAAATTTGTACGCATTTTGTTTATACGTACATCAATGATAATTTAAATCAGTATTAAAGTAATAAAGAATGTTTACACTTTTCTATTGACGTAATTTTATTAATTTATTATATATATATATATATAACTTAAAGAGTTATTTGTAAAAATAATTCGTTAAAAAAAGCTCTTATGATCATAAATAGAATAATTTTTATCAGACGTGAATTTTCGAGTTTTTAAGAGAAATAGCTATAATTCTATAATTTACTTCCCATTTCTTCTCGAGACCCTTTTATGAGTAAGACTTAGAACAACAAAGGATTCAAATCTGACTTTCTGACAATTATCATTTGCATAAAGTAGTTCAAATGAGAGGAATTGAGAGAGCGAAATTTAATTTATGTAGTAACGGGATTCAGATTACATTTAAAAACCCAAACATATATTGTAGAAGTAAAATATTCGTTTTACATCTAATTCACATTATTATAAAAAATATAAGCATATAGACATTTAATGTTCATGCGTGCTTTAAAACAATTTGAATCAACTATTTTTCTGTATATTTTTATTTGTTTTGTTTTCATGAAATTGATACTCATTAATATTTCAAGGAATTGGTAACCCAGAAACACTTTTTTTATAGTTTATCATGTCTTTTAGCATTTATCATATTTCCTACTATTGCTATTCGACTTAATTAAGAAATAAACAGTTTGCCATGTGACATATACTATTATTCGTCCTGCACGATTCTGTCGTGAGTGACTGATAAGGTGCGTCACCTGACTAGTTGAGTTAACGCCGATGACGTGATTGTTGAACAGTTTCTTCATTGCCTGAATATGCAAAAAAAAAAAAATGGAGTGACACGGTAATGTCTACCTTCAATTCAATCACTCGGAGATGTACGTACCTCCCTTTTGTGGAACAACGCTAATATTTTATACCTAGATTAACTCAGAGGTTATACGATGTACAAAATAAAACGAAATATATAAAATTATTACGTAAAATGATAGTATTTATATTATGGGGAGTCAATAAAAAAGAAGATAATTACTGAAGAGAGTCACAAGAAGCACAAATGTAGGGTTGACAGACTAGGTGGGTAAGTGGGAAAGGGTGATACAACTACATACACATAATACCGAACGGGTTACAAGAGAAAAAATCAAAATTGTTTCATCTGATAGAGAGTTTGTGGTGTGTATAACGAATCTTGATAATTTTAGCGAGAATGTAAAAGGAAGTGGAAAGACCGAGACAGACGATTGTATTTGTGGAAAAGAAAATGAGACGTTTAAGATGGGACCAGCGCTGCAAGTTAGTCAAATCACTGGGATGTATAATAGTTTTCTTTATTTTTATTCGAAGTATTATATAACACAACAATAAGAATACTAACGAAGATAAAACATGATTTAATCTATATTTATAAATTAACAATATAGTCAAACAATATTCACGAACTCTCGTGACTCGTTTTGAAGTACATACGATCATGTAAAAACATGTGGACGAGCGCGATAATTTCGTGATTTGTGCACCTCACCTCATCGGAAAAAGTGAAACATCTTTCTGAGACGCACGGTGACCTATAGATAAAACTGATGTAAAAATATCCACGGAAAATTCACTACAAATCGAAGTAAACTTTCATCACTTTCGTGATTTAAAAGTTGGTCTTATTATGTAAATAAATGTTTTCTCCATAAGACGCAGTGTATTTCACCATCAATTATAATTTCAATTATTTTATTTAAATGGCCGGTGAGGTATGATTTTCAAGTTGGAATCACAATAAATACGTTACTCTTTTTATTTATTTATGATGATTTAACATATTTTAGGGATTTAATTATACCTTTGCTAGTACTACCTTAAGTATATTATGCGGGGGTGCGATGTTTATAATAGAGAGAATACTTGAGAATGTTACAACGATTGGATGCGTTCACGATAGATGATACCTACAAATATATAAACATAAAGCAGAAATTTCAATTTTTGTTAAGAGCATGGATCACAAGTCGTAGAAATACGAGATAAAAAAAAGTACATTTAAGTCAAGTTAGTTCCGATGGTTCCATCAAGTTACGCTCTGGACGTCAATTAAGTTATGTTATACGATAGGTGATATAAGTTATAAGAGAAAATAATGCTATACATTTACTTTAAATAAAAAACATTACATTAACATTGTAAATAAATTAATTAATTATTCATACGGTACATAACATCTGTGAAACTCTTGTTTTTCACGTCGGTGGATCTCTAACGTGAATTAGGGGATTAAAAGAATGTTGCATCTTTGCAACAAAATTTATGATAATCAACTCTGACCAAGACGAATGGGCACATTGCAATTTAGTGTTGGAGTGTAGCATCAAATTGAACCTAAGTGTCGTGCCGGTCTCCTGAAAATGATGGTGAAGAGATCTACCTCTTCAGCGGTAAGAGAAAACCTGTCTTCAGACGCTTGGTAGTGGTTCCGGAAGAAAGCTCCAGCAGCTTCATTTCCGTGTCTCAAAAGACGGCGAAAGGATAAACATCATTGAAAAAGTTCAATGAGTTCGTGATGACTCCTTTTCTCAACTTCTTTGAACAAGACATGCTTCTACTCTGCACACACTTGAATATAAAATACGGAAATTTTTTGTCTCTTTATTATTATTATTTATTGCGTTTAATAAGTATTGCCTACATGCTTCAACTGAGTATTGCCTAAATACTCTGAACTGAGGAGCGATCGATGTTTTTTGTATACTCCTAGATTTAACTTGCACGGATCTATTTGATCTATAATAATGTATTTGTTAAGTATCAAATCTACAGAAACTTTTCACAATAATCTTATTGTAAATTAATGAAATACATTTATTTATTATTTTCTTTATACCAGAATTGACATAAGAGTGAACATGAAAAAAGACCATAGAACAAAATAGGGTACGCAAGTATGTACATGTATTAGTGTCTGCAAATGATTTGGACCAGCGAAGCAGTAAATTAATGAAATACCTCTTTTACTGGTGAGCGATGAAGTCCACGGCATCAAAAAGTCTCCAAATAGACATATGGATTTTTTTTTAAAACATGATTTGTTTCCTTCTGTCAGTCTGCATGACACGTACAATAAAGTAAATGCAAACAATGGAAAAAATAGGCTATCTCGAGGAATTTTTGCTTAATTGTATACAAATTTCATTTTAACTCAGAAGAAACATTGATTTCCATTGTGAGTTATCTATTTCAAGTACAGTTTAAAGATACTCGACCAGGTAAATATTTGAATATGTAAGCAGCGGAGCTGAAAAATTAAGCAAAATAGTCGCGCAACTTTGTTGGTTAACTGTCTGGACGTTATTTCGTAGCATTGCTCATCATCATGTAAACAAAAATTTCCAAATAGTGCTGTCAGCAGAAAACAAAATAAATACAAGTGCACTAGAACGACGCTCCTTTTCGAACAGTAAGCTCTCTCAATGTATTCAATGATTGTATTATATAGCGTATTATAT
>NNCF01126402.1:460331-480958 GCA_002313205.1 Laupala kohalensis | reverse complement strand
TTTTGCTGAATTTTTTGAATCCGCCTCTGCCTTAGGGCCCTTGATCGGAATTGATGGGATGGTCCCTTGCTTGCTTCCGGAGAGTAAATTAGTTCTTTTTTCCTCCACGTGGTCATACGCAGTTTGTACTGTTTTTTGACAATAAATTTATAAATTTATAAGATTCTCCGTTCTATCAGTTTTATCGGTATTGTATCTTTCATTTCAATTTTATGAAGCTGTATTCTCCCTGAGTTTGATTCATTTACCGTGCTCAATAATCTCTGGAAATAGTAAATAAATGAGGTAGTGCAACATAGATATTATTTTCTTTCGTCCATACCAAACTTTCCAGCGAAATACCACTTATGCATATGCAATACATACTACGTATAATTCATGTTTAGAAAATTTAATGAATAAATTGGAGACGGTTTTGAGAAATTTTGGAAAATTACTTTGATCTTTATGTGAGGTACTCTTCTATTAAGGGTTAAAACATTTCAGAGAACGTACATCTACAACAATCAGATATTTTTTCATTTTAATTATTGTTTTCCCAGTATCTCGGCCGGCAGACCACTACCTGGGGTTCGTCAACTACATCTGAACGTTTATTATCTAGTTCTTATGACCTCCCGTCTCGTAATCACCTGATGCACATATTCCTGGAAATCATTGAAAGCTTCCTTTGTACTTATGTACTCACATCAGTCATTCCCATAAATTCCCTTCTTCTTTAGTGTTCTATACCGTTCTCCTCGTTCTTCATCCGTCAATTCACACATTCATGTAACACGTGATTTATATCATCTACCCCTCGTCTGCAAATGCACTGGTTGGCCTCCCTTAAATTTCTTTTTCTATTGAAACAGCCAAGTCCCGTAAGTATTTCATATGGCAAATGTGATGGCTTGAACCATTTTCTGTTTCTGTTCACATAAGTTATTTGTTTTATAAATTTATATGTATTTCGTCCTGTCTTCGCCTGGGTTCATCATATTGCCCAACATTTTACGAGTTCGCGTCCTATGAGCCGTCCTTTTCCATCGTTTATCCTTCTGAGATATGGTTTTTCCATAAGTACATATTTCTTCTCCCTGTCGCACCTTATATCTCGATACCTGCTGATCTACTTCCAAATTAATCGGGAGCACTCACAACAACACCTGTAGAGTCATAGTGGAAACTCATCTGTATAACCCACTCCAGTGCAGGAGACTCAGTCGTAAGGACTCTAATGACCTTGACGAGCCCTAAAGCCCCTAAAAAAAGACTCAGTTGGCTAAGTTTTCGTTCGTTATGTATGAGCTTAGCCCGTTCATGCCACACTACTCCACAATAGCAAATTAATGGTTGCAAAACACCTGTAAATAGACGCCAAACGTTGTCCCTCTCCAGTGTATTACAACAATCAGACACTGCGCTAACACAAAATATAAATGAAATTTACCCAATTCGCTTAGTCAAAGTCGGTCATTCTGACCACCATATTTCGACATCCAAAACGTATAAATCCGTGAAAATCGATTGTGATCGATTTTTTTCGCGAATGCAATACTTTCTCTATATGTGAAAGTAAAAAAGCTCAAATGCCCTCTCAACTTGCCTGATCAGATCATTTTAACTAACAAGAAATAGAACTCCGTGATAGATCGTCCGGTGTCAAAAGACTGGTTAATGAGACCAACTCTCATCACTTTGCACCCAGGGTAGTCCCAGTAGTCATTCCATAATAGGTTCAGCAAAAATAAAGGTTGAGGAGTGATTACTAACACAATTACAATAATAATTCTTTTACAGAGCACTGGAATATACATGCGACAAAACCAGGAAATTACACCTTAGGTATCCGTGCTAATGGGGTAAATTGCTCATGGAAGATGTGTCATAAACGGAGCTCTGGGATTTACGGCGACCTCCCTTGTAAAATACCCTTACCTAGGCGTGCGGGGCTCTCTTGGGAATCTTATGGATTCTACCAACAAAAAAAAAAAAAAAATAAACCGGAGAGATTCTCTGGGGCCTTTGAAAGAAAGAAATGGACATCTGAGGGGGATTCTTGAGGACAATTCGGACTCTACCTCTTCAACGGTGAGAAGGTTCATGGGTGAAGTGGACAACCTCAACCTGAAGAAGAGGAACCGCTCTGGCGCAGAGAAGAAGAGGAGGAGGGCAGCGGAGGCTCGGGGTGAGGCTCCCCAAGGGCCTACCTCAAGAGGGCACTATCGGCCCAGGAGTAAGGGTTCCGTTGTGGGGCCTGACTCCGGGGTTCAGAAGTCCGAAAAGAAGGTGAAGGAAGACAAGCGGCTCCTCTTGAGGACGACGCCTGAAGAGGTGAGGCAGGCAACCAAGAGGCAGAGGGCGGACCATGCCAGTATCGCCAAAAAGGGGATCAGGTTATCTATCGTGCCGGAGAACTACCCTGAGACCCAATTTGGTGATAAACAGGCTGAGCTGGTGGAGAGGGAGGTGGATAAACTCATTGATGGGCTCCCTGTACAGGGGGCTTTGAAGCCCCACTTCCTAGAATGCTACCAGTCAAAGGGAGCAGCTGTCCTGGTGTGCGCGGACGAGGAGACCAAGACCTGGCTCTCCAATTCCGTGCCACCCATGAAGTCTTGGGAGGGAGCCTGGTTCGCAATCATGGGTCTGGATAAACTCCTAACCTATAAGAGGGTCATAGTCTGGGTGCCAGGACCCCCGGAGGACAGTGATGTTTTCTGGGGAGAATGATGCGCCAAATTCACGCATATCTCTAGCTTGAGGTTGTATGAGAGGAAGGTGGAGAAGAAGGGAGTCCGGCTTGTGGTGAGCTTGGACTCCGGAGAGATCGACAGGGTGGAGAATACGAGCATCTATTGTGGTGCTCGTACTGCCTCCTTCACGTTGCTGGATAGCAAGCGGGAGGCAAAACCCCCCACCTCGAAAGAAAAGGAGGTAAATAGTTGGCTCGGATTACCGACCGAGCAAAAGCTTGAGGAGGTGGGGGCACCGGTCCGAAGAGACCGGGAATAAGCTCGACAAGGAGACAAGGCTGAAATTCATCCCGAAATCGATGTTGGAGCGGAGACGGGGACGGTGACCTAGATTATAAGTTTTTCGCGGTAATCCCCATGAGAGAGGATTAGGTCACAGGCGTCGGGACTAGTCTTCTAGGTTGCGGGTCACGTTTGGTTTACGGATGGCTCGTGGACTGGGGTCTGGGGGCCTAATACAAGGCTCCGCCTCTCTCTACGGAGTTATACTAGTTTTCCAGGCAGAAGTATTTGCTATACTGGTCTGCGTTAATCACATACAGAATATGTTTGGACTTAACCAGTATTAACTTATGCAGCGACAGTCAGGCAGCACTAAGGGCACTATGTGTCTATAGAACAACATTCGGACTTGTGTGGCAATGCCAACGGATGTTAGACACATTCTGTTACCCTTTGGTGGGTTCCTGGCATATGGGAATCAGGGGAAATGAAAAGACGGATGAACTGGCAAAGTAAGGACCACTTGGTGGGTCCGGAACCCTTCTTCTTTGGAATGTCTCTATGAAAGGTGAGGCTGGAGGTCGTCAATTGGACACACCAGCAACATCTCTCCATTAGAAAGTCACAGAATATAACCAGACACGCCCGCGAGTTAATCGCTGGACAAAGCCAGAAAGAAGAAGGTTCTAGTAAATTTAGGTAGGAGTCATATAAGGAAAGTAATAGGTTTGCTAACATGCCATAATACCCTAGGGAGACATTTACATATTACGGGGATCAGTCAGGATCCAATGTGTAGGAGATGCGGCATGGAGGAGACCTCCGCGCGTGTACTCCGTTTGTGCGAAGCTCTTGCTCGGACTAGATACCGTTACCTAGGTTCGCATTTCCCGAACCTAGAGGATATCAGGAAACTGAAATCCAATCTCTGGCGTCCTTTTGCGAGTCCCTGGGGATGGAGTAACCCTGACTGTACTAAGGGGTACAAATTGCCTTTTAAGACTATGAGCGGGGCTCCTATTGAGAGAGGCCGCCCATACTACAATCTATCTATCTAACCAGGAAATTACACTACAGTATTTTACGCGTAGAATTTTGTAAATATAATATGACGAGTGAGAAACTAACAAGACTGCAGGTTGGAATAAGTTAGGTATTAAGTTATGCAGCGAGTGTACGGGCAAACCGTAAAAATAATGAACAAAAGTCAAAAAGTATACAACGGTTGTGTGTCTTAAAACTTAGTGTATGTTACTCAACGACACCAAAAGATCCCCGCGAAGTAATTGGGAATAACCATTGATTTACATCTGCAGAAATTAAAGCTACGTTATATATTAAAGAAAAGAAGAGAAGTGGGGATTAATGAAACTGAGTGCAACATGGTTAAAAGAAATTACTAGAGTAATTGTTGCATGCATAGCGAGTCAGTTGGGAAAATGCACGGCAAGCGTTTAAATATTCATGGGATATGAATCATGACAGGTCTACAAAATCATTACAGATCATGACCCCTTTTGGATTCAAATTCATTCCAGTCAGCAGCCCGTCGCTTCGAATTTTGATTTGCACGCAATAATTCATTATTTATGTACGAGTATTAAAATTTTTATTCCATTTAAACATGCGTATGGGATATTTTCTCTGTAAAATCACATCACTTTTTTGTTATTGGAGATAAGTTCCTGAAGAAACAATGTTTCTTCCTTAGCTATGCAAGCGTAGTTTTCTTAGACTTAGATATAGTAGTTTCCTCAGTGTCCTTTCAGAGGTTTAAGACAGTGTTGGATAAGGAACCGACAAAATAAACAGATACATAGCACTGGTCTCGATAGAAGCCAAAGAACAGAGACAATAACTATCATAATGCTCAGATCTCCATTGCACAAGCACACACAAAAATATAATAAGGCTAAACCTGTGTATCATTATATATTTTGCGTTGAATCTGAATTCAGAATTACTCCATCACCTCCCAGTTTTTTATCTTCTTTTCTGTATTCAGGGGTGGTTTTTTGCGATTTAAAAAATATAGAATGATGAAGCAATTCTGACTCTAGATCCGGATTAAGCTCTTACTCTTACGTCAAAATACTCTTACAAAAGGATTTTTTGTGAGCCTATGTTATCAATGGAGATTGACAAAAACAAACGTGGAAGGTGTTTAAGTCTGAATGAAGTAGTGAAGTATCAGCGCGGAAAAACTAAAACGCATACATTTCTTACGACTAATATTATTTACAAACATTCCTTTATACTCGATACATGTGGAACTTGAAACATTTTACACAGGACATGAACAATTTCTTCAAATCTGGTCCAGTCTGAAAATGTTTTTATTGACTTTCTTTTGTCGACAATAATAATTTTATGGAATTTTCCTAATTTAAATAATATATTATTTACTTCATCTGAGCAGGAGAAATAAAATTGTTGAGATGCTTTTAGTCTGTTTTAATGTCTAATTTTATCGTAAATGAATAGCCTTAATAGAGCCATTTATGCAAAAATATGCATCTGAATTTTTCCGGAGAATATAACCAAAGAATCGAATTAGGAAATTCCAAGTTTTCTGAAAAATGTGAAATGTGAAATTGGTATTAATTTTCCGAAAATCACAATAAAAGAGAGACAAAACTTGTATAATAATTGTAATATAAAAATCCTCTGATAACTTTTGTGTAGGTTCCTTACGTAACTCTGGAAACAAAGTCGCCGTGCGAATAACAGTAAAGGTGACGAAATATTGATAGCATTAATTTCATTCATAAAATTAATTCATTACTACCCAATAATGAAATATTTCGGAAAGAATTCGATCGGTTCAAATAATTTCGCGCGTGAATTTCGAACGATCGTTACAACTAGTCTGCTCTATACTACATTTCAAAAAACCCGGGTGGAGTTTACTGGACAAATCAAAAGTTTACTGGTCAAACTAGGACAAACCTGAGGGAACCCGAATGGATGGCAAGCCTTCCCTCACCTACGTCAGAGAGTTCCGGTTCGGTACCATACACTCCCCGGCGACCTAACAACTCCCCGGCAACCCTACTTCATTATCTTAACAAATGTGGAAGTAAGGTCTCACCACATTTAGAAAAGAAAAACAAATAAAATAATATTGAACACTTTATTTCAATTATTTTGAAAGTTGTTTTGAAACGAAGTTTCGTAACCACTATTATACCAACACTAACTAATGTGTCCCTCTCAATTAGTAGTCCATCAATGTTTGACGCTTTAGTCAAGGACACGTCCAGGAAGTGACAGAAATGAGCGAGAGACAAGAGCATCTGCAGTTAAACAGTTGCGAGGCACGGTGCTTCAGGTGAGGCCATCGCCTCCGAATCTCTTCACAGAAGACCTTCCGTAGGCGACCTTGACCTCCCTGACCAGCGCTCCGTCCTGTGCCGCGCCGAGGCGAGTCGTGTTCGGCTGTTTCCGGCGAAGTTCGCGAACACTCGGTGCATTCGCGTAAACCAGCCCAACATGCACCGCAAAATGTTTGATGCCGAGTTCTACATGTCACCTAGATCCTTTTCACTCAACACTTCAAGATGTGGTCGTAAGCTCAAAGCACGAAACTTCTTTTAATATTGAATACGATTCTTGAACATTTTTATGTAAATGAAATCCAGGATCTACCAACAATAAAAAAAAATTAACAGAAACGGGACATTCAGTACTTATCAATGACTTGACTCCAGTAAAATTACTCTATCAGAGGCTGGATGCTATATCGAGTAACATATGACACGACTCAAATCTCAACACGGGTAAAAAATCAAAGTAATCAAATTGAAAACACGAACAAGTTGTTTCGGTGGGAAAACAATGTTGTTCTCGCCTTTTTCATAAACATGAAAAATGTTCAACTACTTGTTCCCTGGGTACATTCGTCAGGAAATTGTTTTCTGCCACATTTAGCGTAGTGAAAGGGTGAGAAAACTCCCATTCTTAAAAAAAGTTATCATGATGAACTCATTACATAAGTGTATACATGTAAAATAACGAAATAATTAAATCTATGCACACATTAAAATTAACATGTTAATTTTAATAGCGGCGCGATGATAATAGCGAGGTTTTCAAATAGTGGCTTCCGGCTTAGTAAAATTGCACCGACTCTCATTTCGCGCCTTGGCTGTAATGAAGAATGTAAATTGAGAGTACGAAGCTCTGAATTTAGGTTGCCGGTCCGATTCGCTTACCCACCAATCTATATTTGTCCACACTTAGCAGAATCGTCATTACATTATATTCGCATGACCATAACTTAAGTGTGTAAAATTATTCTTTTTTAAATTCTGTTGCATGAATTGTACACGTCTGCAATATCAAAAATAATATGTGAGTAGTAGTGAGAAAAGAGATAAAAACTGCAAGAAATTCCCAGAATCAGTTGAGTATTTTTACGGTTTACAATCTCAAAATAAGAAAAAGCATATCAGGAGAAGAAAGTTCCGACAACTTTAAATTTCAAACTCAGTTTTCTCGAAACTATAATGGGATTAGTTTGAACCTCGTCAATCCATGATAGCGTATAATTGAAACTAATATGAAAGAAAGAGTAAAGAAGAACGAATATTTTTACTTTTAAATCGTATACATTTCAGTAGAGTCTCTGGTGTTCGACATCTTCAGCTCAAAACAGCACTAATTTAATCTTATTTGTGTTAAATGATGAAATCTGAAACTACAGTTTATCTTTCTTCGACTTCTTATGTTTCATTGGAAATGTTTTAAGGCAAAAAAATCGAGCTATCTCTAAAAAATAATAGATTTTCCCAAACTCACTTTTTGCATCAGTAGTCGACAGCATCTAAAATGGATGCGCCAGTAGCGCCATGAAGGTTTGGAACTCAAAACAGTCACAAAAATGGTTATTTACTCTTAACAATTCTGCTTATTTCAAGTATTGTTTATAAATATTTTCTTCGCAATATTAGATAAGTATTTTTACATTTTATTACAAATTATCACAAGTATTGCATTACACTACAACATCTTGGATATACATTACTCTTTCATATCATTACAAATTATTTTTTATATTTTTTATTTATTTATATCTTATTGTTTATCCGTAAAATACTATAGTTAACTTGCAATAAAAAATGAAAAAAACTTTTTGTCTTTAAAAAATCTACAAGCACTAGATTTGGAAAGTAAATATAGTATTCAGAGAATTGCTTGTAAATACCATTAGTGTAGAGGGTGATTCACAAAAAAGTTGCCGTTTCATTATATTGCGTCCGTAACATACTTAGAGATAAAAGTATCTAGTGTTTTACATTTTTGACCGCAACAATCAACCCATACTAGCGGTTTGCTACTAACATGTTGTTTCTAGTAGTCTATAACGAGTCATCGAAAAAAAGAAAGTTTAAAAATGATGAAGGAAGGTCACAAACGTTACTGTCCCATATCTAATGTTACTTGGAGAAAAGGGAGTTTTTCAACAAGTAAAGGGTTTAGAAAATTTGAAGCAATACATGAATTTGAAGAATCCAATTCAATCAAGAATTCCACGAAGGTTTTGAGCAAAAAGTATTGTGAGATTGTACAATTTATTTAAGATTTGGTCCTCAATTTTTTTAAACAACCTTGTCACAAATGTTACCGACATTTGTGCTCTTCATAGAGAAAAATAAAAGGGGACAAGTGTGGTGAGTATAGCCCATAGACTTACATATAATATTGACCCGGCTGTCTCTTCTGTGATAACATGGGACAGGAGATACTGTTTGGTACCGCCCTCTCGCACACCCGTATGGAGAAGGGAAGATATTGTGCGCAGTCAGAGAGGAGAATCGAGTTTCCCACCGAAGTTGATGTGCGAGAGAGACGGAGATACCAAACTTCGTTATCCCCTATGGACAACCGGTACATAAGACCGCTGGATCTATGTCATATTTACGTTTATGGCAAAGCCAACCGACTGTATCATCCTAAGTAACCAACCTTCTGGATTTTGGAACCTCGTGGAGTGAGGTTACTGTATCGTGGTGAATATTTTTACTAGCTGCCGCAATTGTTACTGCCATAATTTTTATCTAAATATTGATTTATATTAATATGAAATATCTAGTTCATTCAAAATAATTAATACCATTTAATGTTGTTTTGTGTGTGTCTGTGATAGGAAATCTATTGAAACACAAGAACCTGGAGTGTCACAAATCTTTCTTTCTTATGGTCAGTGGCGGCGATTAAGGGGTGCGTTTAAGGAAAGATAAAAATTGTATTTTAACCGTAATTATTAAAAATAATTACACCTTGATGTGGTAATCACCAATTGTCTTTCCTTTGATTTATTTCATTATTTAAAACATACTTACTGGAAATATGCAGAAAATGTCATGTAACTAAAATGGTCATTTTTTGCCCCCCCCCCCACTTTTGACTCCCAATCGCCTCTACTGCTTATGGCAACACGTGTAACAAAATGGTAACATTTGAGACACAAACTTAACTGTCATTCTAGTCGAAGTCTTTACTAGTTTATAGAGCATGTCCACAAAAAACGAAAACGAGATCCTCAACGAGATGCTGTACTCCATACTCGAAGATACGATCGTCTTTAAAATATATAACAATGATATTTTTATATTATTTTTGTTACATATTCACGATCTTATGAAAAATAAAAAGGTTTCAACAGTTATGAATTCAGTCTTTTATACATAACCTAGTTCATTTGTCACGAATGTTACAAAAACTTATTCTTCATTTTCACATTTAAGAATGACGTTTCTTCTAATAGTGATTAACATTAAACACCAAATGTTAAAACATGTTTACTAGAAGTCAATAACTTTAATGTTTGAAAATGAAGACATTTATGCAGTTTTTTGGTAACATTTGTGACATAAGAGTTCTGATTTCCATTCCAAGCTTTGAAAACGAGTTTCCGCGCTTTCTATGAAATCATCTAGGCCACAAAGAAGATGGTGTACTTTTGAAAAATTGGAAAACAAGAAAATTTAAGAAGAAAAACATTAAATTAGGTAACATTTGTGACACATTTGCTGAAGATCAAAGAGTCAAAATTAATTAAACAGTAAAAAAATTTAGAAAACTCGTGATTGCAATATTTTTCTGATACTTCAGAAGTAGTAAGAAGGTAGAAAAAATGAATGATTGAGAAAGACCAGTTTCATTTTTAAATTAGAGACCACTCTGCAGAGGGCCAAAACGGCTATTTTTTTAGAAGCACCCCAGACATTTCTTGTATAAATATTATTGTACTTACATATCTTAATTGTGTACCACGTGCCGAACTCTGAAAACATGCGTTTTAATAGTCAACACCCTGTCGTACATTAATAAACACAATATCAACCATAAAATCTGCAATTCATGATGTAAACACCCTAATAACATTCATGCAATTAAGAAATTTCATACTTAATAGTAGTATTTAGGCGAAAAATCAAAATTATATATAACCTCTCTAAGAAGCAATACGTATTTCCCTCGTTCAAACGTACGACCAATCTGCTGAATCAATGATCTGTCTTTTAGCTTCATCCCCCTGAGAAGCATGCACTTATTCTGATTAAGAAGGCATTGAATATTGCGTAAAAATTAAAGTGCGAAATAGTACCCCGAAGCTTTGCTATTTGGCTATATCGAGCACTGACGCATTTACCCTTCACAGAGTTCTTAATACGAGGGTGCTAGAAATTTATAAAGCTGAATTTACAATGCATTCCAATAGTGTTCATTATCTGCGTTAGCCACATGATCGTATCAAAATTGTTGGTCAGTTTTTTAACTCATTGTTGTAAAAAAAAGAGCCCATGATAAGTAATGTCTAATCTAACCTTGAAGACTAAATATCGGTTATCGATTCCATAAATTTGCCACACAAAAAATACTTTTATTGTCGAAAAACATTTAAAGTATATTATCTTGGATCTAATTCATCATGATTTCGTTGTTTTTAGCAATCTTAGCTTTTTTATTACATGTGCAATGAGGAAGAGAAAAGCAGACTTTCTGTTTGCTGGTAGTATGGTTAAGTTTCGTCACAAGTGTATATCCCGAGGTCTATGACACCATCTCCTCCGCATAATACTCACACCGTAGCCTCTGCTTCCTCTCCAAGGTCTCCAAGGAGACCTTGGAGAATGCGATGTAGAATGCGATGCATTGCAATTTGATTAATTGTTATTGAAAAATCTTTCACAATTTATTCATTAAGAATTTCAATAGGACACAGGACCGCGTGAGGAATTATGGGGCCTAGGCCAGATTTTGAATTTGCGACCCGTTTACCTCTCCCCTCTCCAGCTTATATTATAGTTACCATATATTAATTTCATGTACGAAAATATTTCTATACATTTATTTACATACATTTCGTAGGTCTGCAAGCACACTGCCAGTCGAAAAGACACACGTTGATACTCAATGAATCAACCATTGAATATCCAACCCCCACATGAATTTTTGAATGTTTGTACCTTGGTTCCCGAAAACTTGTGGCTTTCATGGGAAATGTAAAAAGTGCTAATCGTCAATTTCGACTAGAGTAGTATTGTTGGAAGTATGAGTATATTGTCGTGGGAAGTAAAATACATGTAACTACACGTTTCAAGGTATGGATAATTTATGTCATGGATTTTATTAATTTATAAATGCCATCTTTTAATTTATGTAGAAAAATGAAAGAATATAGTAAAAACTAATGGCACTGTCATCTCAGGTATTTGACACCATGAGAGTGCGATTTCCCTATAGCGTGGTACAGGTTACCCCATTTTCAGGTCAACTGGTAGGTTTCTCTATTTCAAAGGAGCTGCATTTTATAATCCCATTTACATTTTTTTATTCAAACAAAGAGTTGTTGCTCTATCAAAACTTCTGAAAATCTAAAGCAAAAATTTTCAATATACGGAATCCATGTCAAGCTTTAAAATTGAGGTATGACCTCAGGAAGAATATGCTACTTGCAACTTACTCTCCGGGAACGACCAAGGGATTAAACAGTTCCCAACTAACTGCCCGAAGGAAAACCGGTGAAAAGCCGTGCAGGGATGGGGTTACAAGAAATTATTACAACAGCGTCAACATAGAGTATAAAAATATTTTCATAAACAATAAGACGAAATTGATTTATCATTCAAATTCACAATGGAGGTACGAAAATAAATAGAATTTGAAATTTGAATTCAGAATATTATACTTTAATATAAAAATTAACGGGATGAATAAATGTGATATTTCGTTACTAAATGAAAAAACGCATGAAGAGAAGCAATGATGAAGTAGCAAACTTTTAACCGTGGATGTGAAGAGATTTCAACTAGTTTTATCATAGGCTTCAAATTTATGTTTGTTATTTCAGCTATGATAATCTACATAAAACAATAACAATGATTTTTTACAAATTATAAACGTTTTCATTCTTTTCATATATTTTTTGTCGAATTATCAACAATATAGGTATAAAATAAAGCAACCTTAACTGTCTGACTAACTGATAAAAGTGGATTGTGAAAAGGGAAGTGAATATAATCACAAATTATTACGGATAATACTGCTATTAATTACTTAAATTAAGTTACTGGTTACAATTTTTTGTGAGTCATATACCTTATATGATTTCACTACAAGAAATTAACCATAGAAAGACATACAGACCCAGCACACTTCATGTCAGCAGACAATGCGAAGTAGACGATTTGCTTAATTATAGCAGGCGTAGCGTAGGAGATTCAAACGCTTGAAACTAACCAACGACCTGTTTATTCGCTCCGTCACCCTCTTTCATTTGACGAGTGTTACTTATCCGACTGTCACGCATAATTTGTTTTCTACACTTTCGAACTCACGCGAATTTCCGACCTTTGACATATGGTTTGGGATATACATGTACCAATAGCAGACGAATATAATTCCTCTAATGATTGTTCTTGGCAAAAATGTTTTGCTACTTAGATCTTTGCGTCACAAAGTTTACAACACCGTTGTGATACCGCCTGGATTTGGAATTAAGTCATCTTAGACACCCTCTTTACTAGTTTTTACTCATTTCGGAAACGTATGTGAAGACTCTCGTAAGTTTTGATGTGCGGGATCTATGGGGGGGGACTAAGGGGATAACGCCCCCCTTTGAAGCTGAACTCTCAACAAATAATGGCATACTTTGCCACTTTAAACAACTAATAAATTTAGTTACTATTTAATATTGTTAATTGTTTATTATCTTTTTGATGAGTCGATGTATTTTATTTAAAAGATAATATTTATAAAATTTGTGTTGTAAAACAATGATTTTCAAACAAAAATGCTCTCCAGGTACCTCCCCAGTTAGCCTCTCTCTTTACCAAGGTCTACATCCGCCACTGGTTTCAACTTCTTGAACACATTCCTGTTTCCACCTTATCTGTCCTTTGAAAGGAAATATTTCATTTCCCCGATTGAATCTCTCGATCTATTGATTGATTGACATGTTTGATCTCCTAGGTGCTGCTTCCTAGAACTATGTGAACTACTCTCCTCTGGAATCCTATCCCACCGCGTTACCATCATACTCGATCCAATTCTTGATGCATCGTGTCTCCAAGTTTTGAATTTGTATCGCAGTGATCTTATCCATCACTCCCCCTGCCGTAAGCTACCCATATTTTTTGTACTTCATTTAAAAATGAAAGATAATGAAAACACGAAAGCTAGTTTCAATATATTTTTCAGTCATTTTAAAACATAAATGATTCATTCCAAATGTGTGAATCTCTCTTGCAATTATTTTAACATTAATTATTATCAATAACTCTTCTGGAAAGCAGTGATGATCAAGATTTGTTAGTATTAATTATTCATCTTACAAAATTGCAAACAAGACCAAGACTAATATTATTGGAACAAGACCGTGATGACAGACATGACACGGAATTGTCAAAATTGTTGGAGTTGTTCAGGATGACTTTCAAAAAGGAATTTTTAGTATTTTTTGACAGAAAATTTAGACCCCTTGAACTTTCATTAGCTCAAGCATAGTGAGTACACATGTGCCGATTTAGAGCCAAAAAGGGGTGGGGGTTTACATACACGAATGTGCCGGTTTCAAACCTTGAACACAGGTACGCTGGTCTGAAGTCAAAAAGGGGTGGGGCTGTCAGTCAAGTATTGTGCAACCTTGTATCATAGGATGACGCAATCGAGTATTGCGCAATCTTACTGAATAGGACGCAATCCAGGATGATGCAATGGTGCACCACAGGATTGCGCAATCCAGGATGCAATCCAGGATGCAATCCGCGCACACAGTCTCCACCAGCATGATCATTTTGCGAGGACAGTCTGCGACGTACTGCGGGTGTTTCTTCCCCGAGCACCGTGGTTATTGAGGATGGAATGACGTCAATCTCAAGATGTCATAGGGTGTTGAGGATGTCAACACAAAAAAGGACATGTTTTTTTAAGTGTTTTATTATTCACACACACGAGTCATATTTTTGTATTTTGCAGGAAACATTATCCTAGCGCGCTCTATGATTTCCGTGAAGAAATCACGTCGTGGACGTTGGTTATCCGAGGTTGATAAGATAAAAATGGTTGAGATAACCCCTGTGACAAGCCAGAGTCGCCTGCAGAGGGTGCGGCTTGAGAGCTCAACGAGACTTGTCATCGATTGCCAGGAGAAACACATCAGCTGGAGAGAATTGGAGAATTTGATCCAACACAACTGTAGCAAAGAGAAAACGTTCAAGACACGTTGATAATCTGTCTTGATAGAAGTAGAATGTGTCAACTACCGCACGCACCTCATCATAGTCACGTCTGGGAGGTGGAGAACGAAAGTCTTTAAACAAATCCTCATCACGCGATTGCGTAACACGATTCATCTCTTCTAACAAAATGTCATCACCATCATCACCCAATGGTCTGCGACATATCGGACAGGAGCCATGGCATGATGTCCATTGTGTGATACACTGTATACAAAAACGATATTAGCACGGTGTGGTGTGTGTATGAGCAAAGGGGACATCTTCATTGAGGCTAATAGAACATGCAATCCTTTGTGACATGTTTTTCTTCTTCACAAAACGTGAGTCAACACAAGAAAAGAAAGTGTGAAAAAACTGCGATACATTCTCGACGCAGCGGAGGGTGTTGTCGTATGCAATGTATTTGCATCCACCTTCGTAAGATCTTCGGATAGATTTGGAAGTCGACAGCAGATGTTGTCGAGAAGATGGTTATCCTCAGTCGTGTAAAAATATTGAATGATGGTTTTAATTTCTTGGTGGGGAAGGATATGATGACAACCGATGCATATCAATTGTCTCGTTCCCCACTGCGAAATAGGAAGCCAATAGATGTAACGATACATGTTGCACGCCCTCACCTTTTGGGAAGCAGGTATGGTGGTGTGGGAGGTCGTCGGTGAAGCAGATGTTGTTAGCAAAGCAGGTGTGATGGTGTGAGACGTCGTCTTTTGCGTGACAGGATGAGGTACGTCAGTGGAGCAAACGTCGAAGCTGATACGTGAGGTGTCGTCAAGTATTGTCTGAAACAGGTGACACAAGTTGAATCGACTCTACTATCAACATGGAAAACGGATCCTGCCAAACATAACAAAATGTAAACAGTGAAGAGTGATGAGGTCATCTTCTGCTAACGTATGTTGATCACCTCGTAGTTTACAAATTCACGCTCACGCTTTCAGAGTGATCAATGCCGTTGGGTGGGTGGAGGACCGTCAACGTGTGTGCGTCAGGTGTTATAATGTTTAAAAAATAGCGAAAATACTTAATGCGTAGATTCGCTTGAAGCTGCTGCAGGAAACGGTCAAATACAAGACCAACTTGATGCGCAGCGGAGTTGGCGAGGAATGCAATCTGTAGATTTGCCAATGTCTTGTTACTCAACAAGAGAAGATTTTGTCCAACACGATAATATTCGTCGATGGCTTCGATGCGGTATTGTGCACTCATGACTCAAAAGCTCAATGATCGTACACAGCGAAGACGCGTGCTCGAACGCGACTCAGAGGTCAGACGTCCGACACTGCACGCCACCGCTTAAGTAATAGAACCGTGGGAATAAGACGCATGTGACGCACGTGCATTGCCTTTGATGGATGTGGGAACAGTCTTTTGAAACCATTCACATCGTTTTTTAACATGTGTGCACCGCAACACGTTGTGCGGGAACAAACTCGCTATATAAACTGCTGCATTGAACACTGCGCTAACCAGTGCAGCGGAAGACGAACAACGCGCTGCCGAGCACCAGTCAAGCAGAAGACGTACAAACACATCGAGCTACTTTGGGAGAGAGGATGAGTATTTCTATTCCATCACTTCTCAACACATATGTAAATATATATTTTCCATTTTCTTTAATCTTGTACTCTTGTTTTTCTTTCTGATGTGTGCGGACAAATTTGTCTCTTAGGACAAATGAGTGCACGGAAATTTTAATTATGACTCGAAGGACCAAATATGTGATAATGAGGAGGGAAAGGAATGAGGAGTAATATGAATAGTTTTGCCAACAATAACAGAGTAATTTAATAACACATAATATTATAATGAAAATGAGACTGCAAGGAAATTATACTGTTTCCTAAGAGATTGTAATGACCCGGAAGGGAGCCTGCTGCTAGGCGAGTGTACCTAGCGAGCGGCCGGGCGAATGCCCGGTCTGCAGCGGGCGAGTGCCTGCGTGCGGTGTGGTGAGAGTGCCACACTCCGGCGGGTGAATGCCTGAGTCCCACCGTTAACGAGCGGCTGGCGAGTTGACTAGTTGACTCGAGCGGCGGGCGAGTGCCGCCGTCTGCTCTGGCGAGCGGCGGGCGATTGTCGCCTAGTGTCGCCATATGGAAAGATGCCCGTGTGGCCCGCTCAGCAGCAGGCGAGAGAGTGCTGATGTTGATGAGTCTCGCCGCTGGAAGGTAGCGGGCGAGAGACTGCTTGGTGATGAGTCCCCCCGCTGGAAGGCAGCGGGCGAGAGACTGATTGCTAACAGCCCGTCCTCGCGACAAGTAAGCATGGCCAGGCCCGCCATGCGATGCGGCGAGACGCGTATCGATGGTGCGAGCTGGCGCCAACGGCTGACCGATTCAGGCGGGATGTACCACCTCGTGGAGCGAGAAGGGCGTGGTCACGTAAAGCAGTTGACTGTTTAAGATGTAACACTCAATTAGCACTGAGTTGATGGTCGCTAAATACTTCACTTATATAACACCTCAAAAAATGTTTGAACATGATGCATGGGACTTTCTTTTATTTTATGTGGGAAATCGTGAACATGAAGGGGTTCATTCGAAATAGTAAATTTATTTATAAAACTTTAGCAGTCCTGACAAAATATCTTATAAAATCATTCTTTTTCAACACACCGGTTAAAGAAGAGAAGGTGTGTGAGAATGATTTGAAAATCGTCAATTGGTTGACGGGAAATCACCACTTTATAGAGTGGAAAAAGAGTTTTGATGCGAAATGTACGTTAGATGCTTTGCCGTATACAAACTTAACGAAAATCATGAAAAGCAGATTCGGGGAGATGAAGATATTCTATGTAAAAGGACATCAAAACTAGGGTGGTTACAACCCTAAGTGGGTGCGGACGTGGACATTGTCAATATAGAGGTGTAAGAATGTCCCCAAATTAAGTATGTGTTTGGTACGATTCAACGAAAAAAGTAATGGATTAGACAAGATAGTGACGGGGATGGGGTGAAAGAAAGAAATTCAAGTATGTCACGTCAAAACAATGAATCTATCAAAGACGGAGCCGGAGAAGAAAAATACCCCTCCCGTCTCCTGCATCGCTTCACTCGCGTAAGCCACCTGTTTTTTTAGTTTGTTTCAAAAACGATTTATCTATTTTTTCATTATTTTTACGTTTGCAGGATGTTCCACGAATAAGAAAGAAGAAGAGTACAACCCGCAAAAAGATGGGACAGTTCTCCTCCACACCGCAGGGATGTTCCTTGGTTTACGCAAAGTGTAATCTTGATATAGAAAAGAGAAATAAAAAACAATGTGAAACGAAAAAAACAATTGTTCATATTTTTTTCCTTTTCCTTATCCCACACCCATACACCAAGTAGGATTATTTTTAAGAGAATAAAACATGTATAAATTTTCTCTTTACTAATTAATCGACATGGATAAAGAGAGAGACAGACAACTCGGACACTGCTTTTACACACAAAAAGCGATGATGAGGAGTAAAACAAAAAACAAACAAATGTTATTAAATTACATTTTATAAAAAATTTACAATACAGTTATTTTACAAAAAAATTCTTTGATCCAGCATTACGTTTAACATCGAATCCCAATCACTTTACATAGCGAAGTGGTCCCTTTTCGCAAAGAACCTTCTCCAGCTTAAAGTCCTGTGGATAACACGTGGACTGCAATTCCTCTGGGAAGAAGCGTCCAGCGATGACTTCGCCGTGCTCATCCTCGAGGGTATACGTCACAGGATTCGAGAGACAAACTTGAAAAGTTCCGTCGCCCACGAGGGTTCATAAACATTTTGAAAGTGATGTTTGTATTTGCTAATGCGTACGAGATCGCCAACACGAAACTGTTTCTTTGTCCTCCGATCAAGCGTCTTGACACGTCCATATATCGGTTTCATTAGTCTATCATCTTTGACATCTTTCGGTGGCAACCCTGTCGTACGATGCTTCGTAGCATTGTACTCACGGGGAAGAATGGGGAGCATGGTCAACCACTTATGCGATCCTTCTGCAAAGAAACAACGCCACATGCGCGCTTTCAACGTTTGATTGAAACGTTCCACAACGCAAGTTTTCATGGTGGAGAAGGTGGAGTAATGACGAATGTCTTTCTCCTTCAACCACATCGCAAATGTAATATTGTCTCTTTGTAAAACCAGTACCATGATTCGTTTGCAAAAGAGTAGGTTTGCGTTTGGTGGAGGAGAGGATGTGTTGGAACGCCTTCTTTATGACAAAACGCGTCTTACTCTTCACCGGTTTAGACCAAGTGTATATCGAGCAGACATCAATGACCGTCAAAATGTAACGCATACCTCTATTGTTCTTGGTGTATGCTTGCATGTCCACCAAATTCGAATGCCAGAGATCGTCCAATCCCTTTGTACGCACGCGACGTCTAGGATAGCGTTTCCGGGTCGGTACGTGGAGTTCTCGTGCAATTCCGGTCCGCACATCATCGCGATGTGTTGTTTTTTTCATTCTCATTGCATGAGTCCAGTGTCACGAAGCTCGTTTTCAATTTCCATAATTTCTCCATTGTGACCTCCGTACCCCGCCGATTGTGAGGTGTGTACAAGACGTAAAGGTTCCACAAGCGTATTCGGATCACGACAATATGTGTAGGTTGGAGGTGTCACAAAACGAACACCTGATTCTTTCTTCGCTGTAAAGCGAGTGACACGTCCCATCAACTCCTTAATGATTTTATACTTGTCGTTTGCACTAGCATCGAGAGTGGCACGATCATAGTAATGTTTTCGATGAGCACTCATCACCTCTAAGTTTGTACTCTGATTCATCCATTGGGGTCATTTCTCGTACATCAGGATGTCTCGAAAATATGAGTTAGGGACCAGGTGTAGTGTATATATTTCTACCCTCTCACCTTGAATGTACCATCTTTCGCGAGGAGTATGCGTGCATTCCCAATATACATCTCATCATCGACGATATAGGGTCCACACTTGTTATCCTTGCGACCCATAATCACAGCCAATCATATGATGTACCTCGGAGATTTGCGAACGAATGAACCAAGCTCACCTATATTCTGCTCCTCTTCCCCTGATTCTTCTTTAGACGGAGGGTAGGAGGAGATGGATTGTTCTGCATCGTGGCGCGATGGTAAAGCGAAAGAAGACTCTCTCCCCCTCATGTGTGGGAGGTGAGTTGGTAGTGACGCGAAGGACGTTTTGATGAGCATCTGTTTGTCAACCCTTCTCAATGGCCTTCACTACAGGTTCCTTCACATACATATCCAACAGTCTATTGCAATCACCCTCCATCACGTAGAGCACATGTATTTTTGCACGAATGTTTTCACAAACACGATCAATTTCATCTTCTAATTCGAGAGCACGAGACGCGGAGACGGTGGTTATAGTATTCCGTGTGCGTTGGTTTTGTTGTTTTTCAACATGTCCCTCTCGGATATCATCTATTTTGCGAGTGCTTCATCCGTTTTCTTGAGCGCATCACTTCCCTTGTAGCGAAGGTAGGCAATATCATGCTCTCTACACGCTTGATCGGGAGCGTTCATGCCACGATCCCCACGTGATAAACGTGATAAATCAGTTTTGTATCGGGATCACATAATTGGTAACCGGGAATATAGAGTTCAATAGGCAGTGCTTTAATGGTACGATTGACACAACCACCAATCACACCGAGTCCGCTCTTGCGTACAGCGCGCCGTCGGACCGGATACCGATAGAATGGATCTCTGTTCATCTACTTCATCCGTCTCATGACGTCACTCTGTCGCCCTTGTTTTCCTCTAACACCATTACATACGAGGCACTAGAAATCGATCAAAACCCTCACGGTACCAACCCTGCTGCATGATTTGCGTCTTGTCGATCACGAGAAAGGTGAAGGGGTGTTGCTGCCAAACACGAGAACACATGCGCTTGAAATCGTGAAAAGAGGAGAAATCATCACTCAGT
>NNCF01126402.1:420299-460317 GCA_002313205.1 Laupala kohalensis | reverse complement strand
AATAATTCTTCATTATTATTTAAAATAATAAAGCGTGAAAGGCTAGAATGTTTCGGAGGTAGATCGTGGGCGAGAAAAGAGGTAGAGAGTTTTATGAGTTAAAAGGATGACAAAACATAGCTACCCGGAGAGCGAGGTTGTGAGGAGCTGAACCCTTAGCTTTTAGAATTGTCAAGGAGCAATTAACGACCGCGAAAAGTCCAGCGACGGATCGGCGAGCGTTGTCGAACCGTAGAGAAAGAATAAGTTAAAGAAATGGGTGTGACATTTTAAAATTTCGAAAGTTGTCTAAATTTAGTATTCTATTAATATTAAAAAGCGCCTAGTTAGGATCACTGACAGGAGGGTTGAAAAAGATGACACTGTGGAAGTGTGGAAATTTCCTAAGAAAAAGCCTGTCGATTGGCCAGGAAGACCCACTCGTTATGTTAAAGATAACCAAAACCGATGATTCCACGTGGAGTACAATTTTAAGATTATTGGGTAAAAAGAGTAATATGGTGTTTTTTAATGATGCGCGTGAACAAGTTTCTGACGGACAGAGTGGGGAGACGAGGTGATATACTCTCGAACATAGACGCTGTACGATTACTATCTCGATCTTGATAATAACATCTTTCGAGCATCATATTATTATACTATTATCTGATTATTATTCGAAGAACATTCTGGTTACTGCGTTATCTGACTGATGATCATTACATCATGAGATGTTGGACTTAGAAATTTTCGACCATTAGGTCTTGAAGTTTTTTATTCAAGTTACACTTAATCGACAACTTGAATTTATTTAAATTTTGCGAAGTTATCTAAACTTCAACATTTCAAAGTTTTGTCAGAAAACGAGTTGGAAACTTAACGTTCTATTTTTTCTTTAATGAGTGGCTACACAAATATATTCTGGTCGCATCTCGACAAGTGGCAATGAGCTTTTACAACGAAATAACTTTCGTTACGATGGTGAGGCGCTCTATTTCCAAAAAAGTGCGGGGACTTGACGCTGACGCGGTAACCTCACGAGGGTCTGGTCAAAAATGATGAATCAACTGGCAGCTAGGACGAGAAAGGGGATCGCCGCTCGAATCAATGCTATCCATGGCATTCAAACCATCTAACCACTTCATTAGTCTGATCTGAATATCTGTAACGAAGGTAAATTTTTGATTGCTAACTGCGACCATTACAAGTACGTGAGTGGTTGCGAGAAGACTCAGTGCTACGACTAGAATAATGATGTCCCATGCTCAGAACATTTGTTTTTTAATTGGTTTTTACTTAGTAAGGGCATAAAGGAAGATGAGCAATACCAATGTTTTTCAAAATTAAATTCATATTCTTTGTAAATAGCTGGTGATTCTAAATACCAGAACAGTCTAGAAACAGAGCGTCAATGTTTAATGTCATGTGAGATAATGTGTGATTATGAGGGTATGTGCATGCTAGGTGTAATTACAATGTATACTGTAAATAAATAATTAAGTCAAGTTTATTTAAATGCGTTTTCCTATGGTAAGGAACCCCAGTGTGTATTTTCCACTTAATTATACAATACGAACCTACTTTAAGTGTTTCATTGGCGTACGAGCTGCCTAGGACAATTTTTTATGTGAATGTTACCCACTACACTACCCCATTAATTATACAAGTTCTGTCTCAATATATACATATTAAAAACAAAGACTACTTACTTATTCGGGAAGAAACATTCAAAGTTTTTCGATTCCATTAGAATCGGTTTATTCCCAAATTTTGTAGTTACAATTTTTCCCCGCAGCGGTTTGAAAAATTCCCCCAGGGGAATCCATTATTCTAGTCGTAGCACTGAGTCTTCTCGCAACCACTCACGTACTTGTAATGGTCGCAGTTAGCAATCAACCATGGGTACTCCTGCAAGTTAACCATGGGTACTCCGTTGTGCACCAAAACATCATGTTTCCATTGTCTGTTGGTTGAATGTATTTTTGAAGAAAATGATGAAATAAAGCCATTAAATTATAAAAAATTATTGAACATGAATTATTTTACCAACTTTAATGCTGCAACTTCTTCTTCCTGCTCTGCGTGAGGTGCCTCGTCTTGCAACCTGAATGAGAATTAAAGGATAAGTATCACTCGCAACCACAACCGTTCTACGAGGTTAGGCACAAAAGTAATTAGACCGATTTTTTATTTACCAAAGTTTTTATTTTTTTCAAACATCAATGTTATCCGTTTCAAAGTAGTTCCCTTGGGCAGCTACACACCGATGGAGACGTTTTTCCCACGTTGGTAACAGCGCTGGAAGTCTTCAACCGGTATGGTCTTCAGTATGTCCGTTACACTCTTTTGGATGTTTTCTACAACCCCGAAATGACGACCTTTGAAGATATTTTTCAGTTTAGGAAAAAGGACTGAGGTCAAATGAGTAGGGGGGCTGGGGAACCACAGGAATGCCTTTTGAGGCCAAAAATTCTGTTATGGAGAGGGCAGTGGGACATGGGGCGTTGTCATGATCGAGCATCCATTTGTCTGCAATGTCTGGTCTCACGCAAATGACCCTTTTTCTGGGCCTTTCAAGGACGTCTTTATAAAAAAACTTGGTTGACAGTTTGTCCTGGAGGAACAAATTTCTTGTGGACGATTCCCCTTCTGTCCAAAAATCAAATCAGCGTTGATTTGATCTTCGATTTGCTCATTCGAGCTTTCTTTGGTCGATGAGAGTTTGCAGTGTGCCACTCCTCACTTTGCCTCTTGGACTCAGGATCGTATTCAAAAATCCATGATTCATCACCTGTGATCACACGACTAAAGAAATCTTGCTCATTAGCGATTCTGTCAAGAAGATCAAGACACTTGTTTTTTCGATTGTCCTTCTGCTGAATTGTGAGTTTTTTTCGGCATCATTTTGGCACAGACCTTTCGCATGTGCAAATGTTCACTCAAAATTTGATGAACGGTAAATATGTTCAAATTTAATTGTTCACTCAACATTCTTAATGTTAAACGACGGTCTGATCTCACAAGAGTGTTCACACGTTCGATGTTTTCATCGGTTTTCAAAGTTGAAGGCCTTCCTGAACGGTGTGCATCTTCAACGTGTTCTCTGCCTTCCAAAAATGATTTGTACCAGCGAATAACTTGAACTCGGGATAAAGAATGTTCCTCATAGGCCTTAACGTTTGAAAAGTTAAAACAGGCCTATGGGAAACATTCTCTTTTCAAACGTTACACTTGCCGATTCTCCAAGCTTAACACAAAATTTAATGGCACACTCTTGCTCCAAATTCCGCTGTTCCATTTTGCTTGACGCACAACCAAAACACAACTTCACTAATAGCAGTTACAAAAATCATGTAGTTAACGGAAAGAGTTGAAACTCGCACTGAGCTATGGGAGGGTACTGATACACGTGCTCTATCAAGGACAACAGCGCAGCGTTGCCATATCGCTTGTAGTGTAGCAAGTCTCATTACTTTTTTGCCTAACCTTGTATGTAGTTTAAAAAGCAGGCTTTCATGGCTTGCTGCGAATGTAATGGTTTCTTGCATGGCGGTTACTGTGTCGAGAGAGTAGCAGCAGAAGACTCGCTCATTGAATTTTCTCTGCGTTTAAGAAATTCTCGAAATATATGATGAATCAATAAAAAGTTAATTTTTTATTCGATCCACACATACAATGTTTCTTATTTCATCTCAAGTTATTTCTAGCAAACATACAAGATATGTTGTGTGTTCACACCTCTTAAAGTTTTAAGAGTTCATTATCCTTCCGCACTATACATCGCATCTCCCCTGCAGAAGGAGAAGGGAATGGAGAAGATGGAGAATCATTAGTCAAGCTTACAACGCTTACAATCTCCATTTGTTTACTGTAAAACGAAACAGAATGCAATAATTATTCATAGTATTATACGTGTTTTTTTTTTAATAGTTCAGATCGTAAACATTGACGGGATGCGTAGTCAAAGAGTTGTATGTATTAACACTTTTACTGACCACCAAGACTATGATTCAGAAAAATATAATGTACATTACTTAGATGGATTCTTGCTTCTCCATAGCTGTTGAGAAAACGTTGTCCGTTCACTCTATGCACGGATGTAGCACTGAATATTGCTGTGAGATTCTACTCGGTTTATATACAAGTTCCGGGCAGTGCGGATGAAAAGCAAGGTGCAAGGGGCATTTTAAAGTACTTCATCATCTCACACATAATTAATTTAAACGAAACCGTGGGTTGACGGCAACAGTATTTCTCATACGCTGACAATCTTATTACTATGTGTCGGCGGTGATAGTATTTTCCTTTCGTTTGAAAACAAAATGCTTGTCGTCTGACAGCTGAGAAATTTATTTCGAAACTATAATGCAGCAGGCGGCGCGATGACTTTTTGCTTCGTGTAAGAAACAGAGCAGGTTGCGAGTCGCACTCGTATTATATGAACTCGTTAGCGGAAGCTTAACCGTTTTTTGTATCGCAAAGTACATGTGCGGTATATGATGTAACACGACAGCCCGTATTCTTCTAACGAGACGTGATATGTCGTGAGAAACGACGCTGCTGGAGTGTCACATCGAACATGATATCATTCTCCTATAATGCAAAAATGATCACGTGATTCTTTTTCTGCGGAGAGAATGTTGTATTACTGCGTTGTAAATCGCCTCAGAAGCTCAGTGTTTCGTTAGCGAGCGCATCATGTCGGACGGCAGCAGTACCCATTGGGTGTTCTACGCACAAAATAATAAGGGCCCAGCGTCGGAGATACTTGACGGTGCGTTTGCAAAATCTCTCTCTCTCTCTCGCCTCTCAATGTTCCAAACGCATGTTTGATTTTTGGATTTAGAATATGTTGGAGAAGTGGAGGGGGAGTCCGAAGGTATCATACCTCAGGTAGAGGAGGTACTTCATGAGAGAAAATTTTATTGGCAACACTTGTTTATAGATTAAAAAGAATAAAAAAATTGTTTCAACAAATTGTTTATAGACTCTTGTCTTATAGAATAATATGAATTTAAAAATTGTTTTTATATTGTATATAGACTCTTGTCTTATGGAATAATATGAATTAGCAAATTGTTTTAACAAATTGTTTATAGACGCTAGATGTTAGACTAAAAAATTATTTTTGTTTATATACGAATAATGTCATATAAAATATAACAAAATGTTTATAAACAAATTTATATAAAAATATTTTTTATTTTTTATCACTTTTCCCTTAATAACTCCTTTAATATTAAAGATAATCGATTTCTACTTTCATAGCAATGATCCACAACCTCTTCCACATGTAATAAACATATTTTTATCGATATTTATTTTTCAGAATTAAAAAAAAATCTATAATAAATAAATTCGATAAAATATTACATGAAACATATGTTTGTTTTCTTCACAGAAGATAACATTAAGTTGAAGAAGGAGGATTCACATCGTCAAGATGATGTGAATCTTGAAATTGTTCGCACGGAGCGTGGTGCGTTGTTCTAATTTTTCTATATTTTTTCTCTCAACCCTGTTCTCTCTCTCTTGTGTTGTGTTGACAACCTTACTTGTTTTTAGACATTCATGATATTAATGCGGAGATGGAGAGGTAGTGGGCGAGGAAAATAAGAATTGTGAGTAACCCTTACACTACATGTTACCATTTCGTGATGAATCTCTGTTCTTATCATCATATGCTTTGTTTTTAGATCTTATGAACATTACGGGGAGATATGCACACAGAAAATTAACTACAGTAGCAAGCGGAAGAGGATAGTTGTGCGTTTGACAAAGCACTTAAACCAATAATAGTTTACTTTAAAAAATGTTTGTTTTCTTTCAGTTTTTCTTTTCAGATAATCAAAGGTTACATGCGTTACAACAATATGAAAATGGTATAATTTTTTATGTATACATATCTTCTTCGGTATGATTAGTTTCACCATTTCATTAATTTAATTTTTTAGACCTCGAGCAACTGTATAAGAGGGATGAGATCCCTTTTTGCACGCGCAGAGTTGTTATTCAATTCTAGTTGTGAAGGTGTTATACACCGTCTTCATTTTGGTTTATATCATTTTTTTCTTTGTTTCTTTTCCCCACCAAATGAACGCGAGGAGGTGATCTCACCCTTCATCAACTATATACATTTACCGGAAGAACCGCTAATCTCCCATATCTTGAATCCGGGAAAGGTGGCGAAGAGTTATCGTCAACAACAACACCATGGTAGCGGCATCATGCGGCCCACCGTGATTCCTCATCCACGCGATCTCGAAATGCATGCTTCAGTGGTCAGAGAGATGTGTCTCTTTGAACGGGAATATTTTGCGTGGCAGTTTCCACAATTCGCTCGACATTCAACAACCATTCACATTTATCTCTCTAACTGTCAAACACTTTTCTATCAACGTTGCATGGTTTACCGCATCCATACTATAAAATTATCGCATGTTAAGAATGTGAATTTCTGATTGAAAACCCTTCCGCACCGGAACCGCAAAATTCAAAAAATTTTCTCTTCTCCGCGGCAAGTGTCTTTTCTTCTTCTTCTGAAGAGCATTTATTACGAACCATATCTTTTTCGTAAATCGCTACCTTTCTAAGGAGCGAACGTAGTTCACAAACTAACTACTACTATTGTCAGTTACGTGTAACCACTACTAGAGAGTAGCACAGTATCACTGTAAACTCCATGGAAGAACCCCTTCTACAGAGAGACCATCCCTTCCTACACCCTAGGGAACATAGCAAAGATATATAAGTCAGTACTCCGCTAAGGAAATCACTTACTCAGCCGCAACTGTGAAATCCGTGAGTAAGAATCGATGCTGCGCATACTATCCTGATTCATCAGGCAACATGGAGTGATCTTCATTCTATCAAACATTTTTTGGAAGGCAGTTTTTACTGCCCAGTCTTAACATGAAGAAACTACATTCATCAAATCAAGAATCGACACTACGAAACTATGCTGATATATATATATATATCAAATCACTAATCAAATCTTATACTCTCAGCAAGTTCGTGTACTCTTCAGGTGAAATGTACGTCTTCATCAGTAAATCCACGCAACGCCCTTCAATTGGAAGCCGCTGCATTTAACCATCAATGAACAAATCAGCCCGCAAGCAAGGTACTTCAAGATCACTTAAGCATGTAGAGTGATCGACCTCTAGAGCACCTGAGTTATGATCAGGAAACATTTATATTTCACGTAAAACTACCAGGAAGTATCTTATTTTCAACATACATACATATACTGTTCGCTTTTAATTAAGATATTACGAACAGTATTAATGTTTGTCAACTCTTTTGTACTGACACTAAAAAATCAAGTTGGCAATACGTACTATTTTTTCATGCCCACAAACTTTGCTTTACTTTTCAAGTAGTTTTTTCTGTGTTAAATTTTAGGGATAATATTTGTATTTGGGGGGTAAACTTCACTCTTTGTACTTTCCATACTGTATAATTCTGTATGTGTAGTATTTAAGATTTATATAATAAAGTTATTGTTATGTTAAAACTAACAAGGCCGTTTGTAAAAGAACCTTCCTACCCTTTAACCTCATTATGCTCAACTAACAAAATTGAGTCCCCTTCTTCGTTAGTAACAGCATTACCGTACCCATAGTGTCATACCAATCAATATACGTCTCAATGAGTTTCATGAGTGGGATAGTGGTAAAGCGTTAAAGATTAATCCTCTTTACATCGATTTTCACCGGATTGATGACAATCGTGTCGGATCCGCCTACGTCAAGTTACCCCCACCCTTTAATCATCCGCACAAAGGTATCGTTAATATAGAGAATAGTGATGAGATATGTTTCATATGGTCTGTCGCGGCAATGCTGTCATCATAACCGTACTCGCATCCCACATTTTACTCGACCGTCACAGTATCGACCACTCTTTCATCAACTCATGTCTTTCCTATATTTGACAAATATTTCTTTCCCGGTGTAAGTGATCGATATACACCGTTTCGAAACACGAAATCCAAACTATTATTTTCACGTTCATTCACTAATACGTTCGGCGTCACAGAACACGTCTGTGGTACGTCGCATTTATTTCACGTAAGCAGTGAAGCAACACTACGTCAATCTCTTATTGTATCGAGAACATCACTGTTGGATAAAAGATATGGGAAGATTAGTCAGCAGTCAAATGTCCAAACATGCACATCGTGTCGTGTCTTTTGACACATGTTTACGTGTTTTCCGACACAAAGCGAAATTCAACGCTCTCGATTGTCACACGTAAGCGACGGAGCGGGTCATTTTACCTTCACGTGCGGACGCGAACATGTATTTTAAAAATTATGAGCAATAACAGCGCACACCGCTCGTGATTATTGCGATTTAGAAGCTTTCACCCAACATTGCATTGTGCCAACCACCGATCCATGCTGCCTATTCCGAGGCCTACCAACATTACACACTCTTTGCAGCAGGCTCCAGGTGGTCTGCACCTTTGATGCGACTCGCAATCGTTATATATCGTTTCGTAGCGTAGGGAACGTGATGTAGGGAACCAGACGTTGAAGGACATTGCACACGACTATGATGCATGTGTCAACCACCCCCTACCGCTCGTGATGCGTCCTGAAGATAACATCCATTTTCGTATCGCGATGTCTTGTATTTGCGGAAAAAATTTAACAAAGACTGCGTACGCGATCATAATCACCTCACCAGTGCATATCACAGCGCCGCACACTAGTTATTAAGTGCCACTTCATATTCCTAGATTGATTTGCAATTCGCTTCTTACGATTCCCATTTCATTATTTGGGCGATTGAAAAACATAAACTCTTTATCGTCCCCCACAATCACGAACGCTTCACGTCTATGTCGATACATATTAGAAAAGTGAAGCTTCGTTCTCTCGACTCTTTTAAAGTATGTCCAGATCAGATGTCCAGATTATATGTATGCTTAGGCACGCACCCTCAGTCCCAACCGATTTCACACATGTGCGCACACATTTTCCCAACGACCTCCATTTCACCTTAGTGTGTAGAGAAGGTGTTTTTCCGTACGACTATGTCAATGCGGAAGGGAAACTCGAAGAAACGACATTACCGCCTAAGGATGCGTTCTTCAGTCGCCTCATACAAATCCAACGATGCCATGTTAAAAATGACTGGGCGACGTTGGAACAGCACACCGACGAGGATATGCTTCTCTTTTTCGAAAAGGGCGTGCGTGGTAGTTTGTTTCAAGCGTGCCAATAATGTCTTCATGAGTGACGACTACACAGCGTGTGAACAAGATCGTTATCTTCAATATATCGACTATAATAATCTGTATGGACAGGCCATGTCACAGGCCCTACCAATCGGCGAATTTCAATGTGTGTTGGACATTGCAAACTTGAACGTAGCGCGAGCGGTTGCAGTGGATGCGTCTCGCGGATATGTATTAGATGTGGATCTCGACATTCCGGAACATCTCCACGTCACCTTCATCGACTTTCCGTTCTGCCCCGAGACACAAATACCACCCCACCCGCAGAGTCGACAACCGAATCTGATGGCCACACTTCTTCCGAAACGACAATCAATCATTCACATTCGAAATTTACAGCAGACGTTAGACATGGGCTACACAATCACCCACATCCATTGCATTCTCTCCTTCCGCTTCCAACGTAACACCGCATTATGCAAGAATGCCAACTATTCTTTCGAAACGAATATCTTAAATTTATGAATAGTATTTACGGGAAGAGTTGTGAGAATGTGCGACAACATCGACGAATCTATATCATCAATACGTGGAAGGGACGGTATGGTGCGCGGAAACTCATTGCGGATCCGGCGTTTTCTGTAGTCGGCCGATCGAAGGTGATCTCATGACAATCAAGCTATTCTAAATAAAAGTGCGTATGCAGAAACCTATTTACGTCGGATTTTCGATTTTATATTTATATATATATTGAGACGTATTAAACAATAAAATATGTCTCCAAAAAATTTTTTTTTCAAAATTTTACCAAAGGGGAAGGGAACCGAATAATCACTTCTATTGGAAATACTTACAATGAAAACACGTCAATTCGATGTTCAAACAACATCAATCATGCTTTATTATTCATAATGGCTCTAAATTAATTGTTACACAGGACACTAGTAAATGGTTACAATGCTACACGTTGCTTGGCCTACTGCGCTCTTGGAATGTCTTATTGAAAGTCTTTTTACATAGTACTGTTTCGAAATGATCCTGAAGGTAACTGATGAAAGTACACCTGGACTGAACGGACACCTTTTGCGTACAGGCGCGCTGCACGCTTGCGCAGTTCGTCAAGAATGAAGTTCCCGCCTTGAAGATATATTAATATTCTTCAGTAGCCTTCCGTCCCGGAACGGAGGAGTTTCCCTATAAGAAGGGCTCACGCGTGTAATAGCTCGCATAGTTCAAACTTACGCCGCCAGGGAGTACCAGTGACCGGCGCACTAAGATTAATTTGCAATAGCGCCGAAGTTCTCCGCTTGAGTACGCTTCGGTGGGTCGCTTGACTGTCAAAAAATACGAGCTTCATCTGTTTCATTTATTATGGCCGCCTTTCTAGGTTCAGGAGAAAGGATTCGTATTGTATCGTATATTATTGTTTTATGCTCATAATTTCATATTGAACCATTTATTTTTCATTCGCATTCTTTATACTGTGAAGTATTTCTTACTTGAATGTATTATTGGCTAGACAATTGAATTTCTTCACGACAATGAAATCCTGCTTTTCATAAGCGCCAATGATATTAATTCTTGTTTTTTCAACAATAGGTGTATATTCTTTATTGGAGTGATCTTCTTCCACTCATTGTTGTAAAACACTGCTTCAGAATCAACGAGGCAGATGCTGCGTCTAGAGCTGAGTCTTCAAGCTATTATTCTGTGTATGTGTGTACAGTACTCACCAAGATCTTCTTGATTTTGGGCTCCTCTGTTCATTACACTCTCCGTACAATTAAGCACTTTAAATCTTGCACTCGGCCTACTGACATTTATTTAACAATTTATGGTATACAAGGCCAAAAAACATTATCAAATTCCCTCTACACAAGATGTCTCGTGATGTCGGACTTGATGAATACATCGCCACTTTCGTGTTCTTTGTATGGACTCCAGTTCCTCGTGCCCCACTAATGTTCGTTCTCTCTTTTGCCTAAGCAACTTGCCTAATGCCATTAACTTCCACTGTATGTCGTGCTTATTTATTATTTCGTCCTTTGCAACATTTACTGTAATTATTTGTTCACTGTATTAATATGCTTATCATGTCCTCTGACTGATCACAGTGTAACTTATTTTCTATTAGCTATGCAACGACGATGCCTTCTCTGGCTTACTAATTTACTGAAGTGACGGTTGACGGCTCATTAACTCAGAAAACAGTAATTACTGGACATGTTCGAGTCCCTTACTTGTCTGTTCGAACTTTTTCACAGCACAAGTTCGCAATCGTCCTTTTTAATCACACGATTCCTGCCTGCACACAAGACGACTTCATGTACGTGATTGTGTTCATGGGCTAATTAGTTTCTATTAATGTTGGCACTTTTCACGCTCTGATCTATACATTAATTGCATCGATTATCAGTACTGATTGCTTCCTGATTCTTTTGGAAAGTCTCACTTGTGCTATCACAACTAATGAACGAAACCCAAAATGCAACAATTCAAAATGTTTGATCAAATCTAAAACTGATTCGTTCTTTTTACTGTCACCGCACTGCTCTCACTAAGAACTTGAGTTCATCACCACAAATTTCTGCGTGCTATCACTAACGCGTCTCTCCACCAAAAATTTTCAATCAGTTTATCAAAAAGAAAACTCGAATTTTTTCACTATCTCGTCAAAAAGAAACTCTCGAAATTTTTCACCGTGTGGATCCTTGTGCTTCTGTACCCTACTTTTTTATAGACAATTCGCGTCACGTGATGTTCCCCTTCCTATCATTCCTTCCTTCTACTACAAGCCCTTTGGTTCTCCCCCCCCCATAATTTCAATTGGAAGTTTCCGAAAAGATGTTATTTGCATTTTCACATTACCAATCACCTGATTTAGCTCCTCCCTCAGTGGTTTTCTATTAGTTGTTCCCATTCTATTTTCTTTTAAGACTTCTGCAGCTAGACGAAGGTCTGTCGGCCATTTTGATATTCTGAAACAATACCCTTCGTTGTTTGTACTCTGCGCATCTGCGTCCGCGGCGACCTCCTCAGATCTCTGTTTTTAGTATTTTATGGCTAGGCGGCGTGGTACCCTCTCAGTTTGACACCACCCCATTTTTGTTACAACTTGTCCCGACCGTCGACAATCCTCTTGTCCCAAATTTTTTTTATTACTTTCTTTTGAATTTCGCCCAAGAGGGAGGTCCGGCACTGTGTGACTTGGCAATCGATGCACATTTAAATCTCTTGGCGATGTTTGAGAAATTGGGTCATCTTGAATGTGACACAAAACGCAGCCTCATGCAAGAACGCGTCCTCGTCCTGCGACGCATGCTCTAGTCTGTCCTCTCCTACTGAAAATCTACCACCCACCTATGATGGAGCACTAGGGCAGCAACAACAACGGTGCAGCATCTCTTTTCTCCATTTTTCACTGTGCCATCTGTTTTGACTTCGCCATGCGCCCCCTCCGTCTGCGGACATATCTTCTGCTGGCCGTGTTTGGGGCACTGGGTGAAGGTGTACAGATGCTCCACCTGTTCAATGTGCCGCGGTGACATCTCCCACTATCGAGTGTTTGTGGCATACCGTCATCTTCCACCTCATGCGTGACCGAGAGATGTCAATGCAACATATCGTGATTTTCATCACCAATCTTCACTTTGACTCATTGTAACTTTCCCCCCTTTTTTATACCACACTAACGTGATATGTTACTAACACATTTTTTAATGTTTCAGAATCTGATAATAATGCATCCAGACTATCTCGATATTGTTAATTGTAATTTTGTATGTATATATATACTATTTATTTATATATTAAAACAAGTTTTGTTTTGAAATCTCTTGTTTACCTTCACTCATCACCGGACTAGGGTCCTCCTCCTCAAACAAAAGTATCATAAAAAATATTAATTTTTCAAAAATTTGTATTGATGTAGAGTTGAGAATACATGTCCATTGTTTTTCAAAAAAAATTATTGACAGAGTTGAGAATACATGAATCACTCTACACTCTGCTGTTTCTTTTTAGAAACATAATGATCCTTGACATTACTCAATGTAACAGCATCCTGCGGATGAAGCGGATTTTCTAAATAAGTGAGACGAGATTTTTGACTGTCGAAGAGGGATTCTCCTCCTCCGCGTATACGTGTCAATTCTATTTCTCGTATTTTGCGAACGATGAGGTAGCGAACAGCCTCTCCCATTTTTTTCCATTTTCTATCCACATGTAACTTGGTGGCCATATCGTTTTCATCTACAGGTAACGTGACTTGACGAATGGCCTTGTTGTTCATCATGTGTTCCTTTTCAACTTTCTCATCGTGGAGTGCGTGTTATATTGCATATTTCACATAGTCTTTCTTCGCTGCATGTTATGCGTTCAAGGGAACACCTACGTTTTCTATGCGAAAACGATTTTCATTAAAGGAAGATGCGACATCCAGTTGTTGCAGATATCGTTTACTCGTAGATTCGTGTTGCTCCTTCCTCACAAATCCTCTTTGTTCGAGTCCTTCCAATCGTATTCCCACACTTTTCATATCTTGATAGTTGAGCTCTTGGGCGATGGCAATTTGCTCCTACACAAGCTTCGCTTGCTCTTCAGTATACTCTCTCACAGAATCCTGATTGTTTTTGAATCGAAAATCTATCTTAAAAACTTTAAATCTACTATCTAAATGCAAGACCGACATTTATTTTAATTTTATTGCTCACAAACTCTTCACTCGCGAGATCTTCATGCCACTGTTTCCACTCCGCCACTTGCTCCTTGTTTCGAAATGAACCTGCAGGTATAATATCAAACACACCTTGGACTTGGCAGACGCCTCTTGCGTACCAGGTGTGCTACACGCTTGCGCAGTTCGTCAGAATTGACGTTCCCGCCTTGAAGATACATTAAATACTTCTCAGTAGGCTGTCGTCTTTCGTCGGCGACGGGGAATCTTATAACGTGTGTACGCGCTCGAAGGGTAGTTCAAACTTACGCCGCCAGGGCGCACCAGCGACCGGGCACACGAAAGACCAGCAATATAAATTCAGAATTCTTGCATCATCTGTCGCTAGACCTTGACAGTCGAGTGACGCTAAACTTTCATCTGTTTTAGGCTGCTTCTTTTACAAGAAACGAGCTCGAGGAAGAAAATACGTATATAATCGTTTTATGTCAATCTTTTCATATTGAAACATTTATCTGGAATTCACATTGTAAATAGTGTGAATTATTTCTTAATTTCAAGTTATTATTAGCAGAGCAATCAAAGCTTCCGAACAATGAAATCTTATTTTTTATAAGCTCCAAGAGATTGATTCTACTTCAACAATAGGTGTATTTTTTATAGAAGTGATCTTCTTTGCATACACACTTGTGAAAACGCTGTTCCTAGGAGCCGGCTGATTTTATTCTGTGTTTGTGTGAACACTCCTCTAGATCATGTTTTTTTTTGGTAAACTGTTGCGAAGCATTATCGAGGAAGTAGGTCTGCGGTAAATCATCGGTGAATTGCTTCAGATCTTCACACTACCCATTCTTCCTCGAACACTTGTGATACATGTTCCTTGACATTTGTTGAAACGTCTTCGCCCAAACGCTTGTGGATCTCTTCCAGATCGGTTTTACTCGCCCAGAGGTGTTGTTCTGCAGATCTTGCTTGCGCTTCATCGGTGAGGATCTGCTGTAGTTCACTCAGCAGCGTGTCCGGATGTGCTTTCACATCGCCTGCTAGAAAAGGGCATGTGCCCCCCTGTGTTGAGTGTTGCAAACCATGGTGTTACACCACCGCAATGCACTCTACTCTCCCCATTTATACAGTTTCCTCCCATGTGTGCTGGTGGAGACTGCGTAAGTGGGCTGCATCCTGGATTGCGCAATCCTGTTGTGCACCATTGCATCATCCTGGATTGCATTCTATTCAGTAAGATTGCGCAATACTCGATTGCGTCATTCTGGATTGCGACATCCTATGATACAAGGTTGCACAATACTTGACCACGTGTCAGAACTGACACCCTCACCCCTTTTTGACTTCAAACCAACACTTGTGTTCAAGGTTTGAAACCGACACACACGTGCATGTAAACCCCACCCCCATTTGCCTCTAAACCAGCACATGTGTTATTCTTATCGGTGACACTGGCTCAAAACCGGCACACTTGTGTAGTCCACACCAACCCCATCGCCCGTTTTTGCTCTAAACCGGCTCATGTGTTATTCTTATGAGAGAAACTGACTCAAAACCGGCACACTTGTGCACCCCCACCCCCTTTTTTGTCCTCCCACCTTTTTTGGCTCTTAACCGGCACAAATCTCCTACTGTAGTGAAATCTTATGCTCATTTATGAATGATAAAATGTTACATTTATGAATGATGAAATGTTATAACTGTTATAACATTGAAGATTTTTGTATGTGCATTTAATGCTTACCGCGTACTCTTGTGTATCAATGAAAAAATGCTACAACAAAGTCAGTTACTATAAAGTCATTGGCACCAATTCGTAATAAACCAATAAGATATGTCGCGTAGTATTAAGCAACGAGGAGAGTCTTGGATAATTCCGAAATTTTATTCCTTCTAACGAGAACACAATTTTTTAAAAATATTTTAGAGCAAAATACAGGAGGGACTCAACCTTCTTCTTTCGAGACGTTGCGGGAGCCCGAACCTATCTACATCGGATGAAGTCGGCGCCAGTGATGGAGTTTTTCATGTGTGTGTGTTTCTGTTCTTGCGCAGGGACTTAGAACAACAGCTTGCACTTTTATTTCATAATGTTTGTTTTGTGTTAGTGACACAGTGAGTATCCATCGTGATATCTTTCTGTTCTGTGGAGTGTACTTCTTTATATAATGTTTTGTGTATTTATTCAAGTGAATATAACAGCCTCTCATCTGGTGCGGTTTAGGGCCATCCCTAGCCACGAGAGGCAGGCGGGTTCGACTTCTATCCGTACCAGTAGCTTTCACTCAACGGTGCTTCAAATAATATTTCGTAACTACTTCCATAAGGACATGAGAAGAGCGCTTGACTTCTTGAGGAAGGGACTGTAAAATATAAGTGACACAGTAAATAGGAAAAAAACTAGTAAAAGGAATATAACAAACGAGTCTTTGTAGATTTAGACAAGGCGATTTATATTTAAAAAAACTAGAATTTGTCTAAACTAGGTAGTGTGAAGTTACAGACTAGGAGAAACCAGTGGCATATTCGTATTTATCCGTCAGACTGCCAAAGTCAGGGCACGTTCTTAAGAAGTGATCAAATATTTTAGGAGTATTGTCACGATAATAACAAGTGTCTGTGTTACGCAATAGTGGGGATACGATCCATGACTGGTAAAGGGGTGTGCTCTTTCAAGTGAGGGTCCGTTTCCATTGAAAATAGGATATGTTATGAAGATGTGGGTGGATTTGACCTTGAGCGAGACATCTCATCCATTTTTCAGAGGGATGTGAGTGTTCGCTCCCAAGAGTGTGGACTCGACCCCCAAATGAAATAACTGACCTAATCTAGTCATTTGATTCTGAAGGGCCCCATAAACAGAGGTCAATTTTCGTCTCTTCGGTAGCTTTCCGAACCGTATTGTTTATTTTCGTGGTAGGTTGATTACTTAACTCTGTGACTCCATTGAAATAGGTGCAATCATTTCATTTATTAATAAATAACATTATATCCCTTATCATTGCGTGTGTGATAATGCGAGGTTGTATGGGCCAATTCAACTCTTTTACGGGTCACTCGTAATACAATCTGCATGAAAATAGGGAACTCGACTCTTGGAAACATTTTTCATGTTGAGTTGCTTTAGTTCATGGAATCCTTTCTTTTTTATATGCTTGGTTTCCATAGTCTTATATAAGATATATAGACCCAGCAACTACACAAAATATGTCATTAACTTATTAATGTAGATAAATTTTGTAAAAATAAATAATAATTCAGTAGGTAATGAAAAATCATAGGAATATCCAAAATGTTTTTTTTATAAACAAGTCATTTCAGAATTAACACATTTTGCTCAGAAAACATTTTACTCAAGTAAATTCAAGAAAGATTTTACTCAATTTAGTTTTCTTACACACTCGTGCCTCTCAAGAGGAGGAGGGACTATATTTTGAGAGGGCAGATTATATTCGGACAAATATGTTACTAAGCTCCAAAGTATACAATAGAATTGTAGAAACCTTTTCGACTTTCAAGCACTATGCATTGTACTAGTTAATGAGACAAGTTGGGTTGCTTAAAACTTCATCACTTTAGACATTTGTAGTAGAACATAAAAACAAATAATATTGCCACAAATCATTCTATAACTTAAGTTCTGAATGAAAGTATAAATTCAATTCAGCGTATAACAAAAAGAAAAAAAATGCAGATATTTTTTTAACAACAATCAAAGCAAAGATCTTGAAATTAGCCACATCTGATTATAATGGATTAAGGTAATGAAGTAAAAATTCTGTGTAATAGTAAAGATTTATTGACCTGTTTTATAACAAGATATTGAAAAGTTCCCTCATTGATGAAACTCGGTACAATTTTCTTTCTAATGTAAAGAATTAGAAGTGGTGTGTTATTTATTTACATTCATTCCTGACTTACAACACCATCATTCACTCCACTGTCTCAAAATAACCAAATAAGGAAAATCTTAAATTACAAAATTAGAGCTAAGTACTCTTGACTTGCAATCATTAAATACAATTCACTAAGTAATCTATGCACCTACATACAGAGTAGAAAATGAAGGCAAATGTCAGTTTATTATAGAATTAAGCTTTCTTTTAAGATACCTTTCACCAGATTAAAAAAAAACATTGATCCTGTACAAATGTCTCAAAACTACAAGACAATGAAGTTAGTCTTTCTGCAACCTCCACAATATAACTGTCATCTAGGCAGAGTGGTACACACAGCAACTAAGCAGTTTCTCAGACTCTTCATAAGGCACGAGGCCATCCAGCAAGGCCGTCGACCTATCCACCGCACCAGGGAGCCCGAAAGGCCACATATACACCCGCAGCTCAGGGTTAGTACATTACATATGAGGGTGTAGTGCAGGAACCTTGGTTAAGTATGCTCCCAAAACATTTAATCGCATGTGGAATGGCAAACCATGATTCTTTTCTTTTCTGATGCAAAAAAGCAAGGGAATGTTCTTTGCCTCCTTCCGTCTTCATGGAAGAGCAAATTCTGTTATACACTGCTAGGCAGGCATACATCACTAAATCACAGTGTTAAATAGTAAACATACAAATCAAGTACAACAGCAGCAGGTCTTGCAAGACCTGTGTACATTGCTGGAAATAGACTCAGCAGGAAGCCAAATTTATAAAAAAACAAAACATTATAGACATTCTAAAAAAAATATTTCGGCTGAATGCTGAGTCAAGCAATTTACACACTTCCAAACTCGACCTTGCTCCTGTGACGTGAAGGGGGAAGGAATCGAAGCGCATCTAATTTGGGACTTCTTCTCCATCAATTGAATCATCTTGCACCGAAGAGTCGTCTCCACTGCCAGAAGGAATGGAGCCACGCTTCGCACTAGCTAGCCGAGAGCCCATGCTCATCACAGATCCCGGGCCGCTACGCCTGTGAGAAAAAGAAACACATTTGAGAAATAGAGTAATCTTTAAAAAACCAAATACCAGTTTCCCCTAATCTGAACAGCTTCAAGGTATGTTGTCTTCTCAAGACATGGAAAGGTATGGAACAGAGTGAAGCCAAGGGAAAAATTTTAATGATAGATCAGGAAATGTGTTTAAAACGTTCAAAAGATAGACATCAAAAGAAGATAGAGAGATCAAATCATATGAAATGACAAAAAATTATCATAGTTTCAATAGTTCAGCCATAAAAGGCACAGTAAAATGGTCCCACAATTATACACATAAAAAAGTTTTAAACATTTAAATAGAATCAAAAAAATCTTCATTTCTTGGGAAAAAAGAATTAGTTAAAAATGTATTTTGAAATAAGCAACGATTCAGGGATAAAGTAGGGATATCCATGACATTACATCCACAAACCATGGTGCAGAAAGTCATAAAGAAAATACTAATCTGGATGTACTAGCTATCACCAATTAAATAATAATAGAAACACAAAGAAAGTCATTTAAGTTTACTTTCTTTCATCTTGTTCTGAAACCATGGCATGCATAATATACAAATGAGGTTTAGTTGTACCTAAAACTTGTAGCAAGGTCTCTTATAATTCCACTACAATAGTGAAGAATATTCCCATATTCCATCTAATATACCACAGTTCATTCAGGATGTACGACAGATTCATTTGAGACTACGATGACTGATATAGTAACATGGTGGTTTTGCCTCTATCATCAATATTAAGAATAGCTATTCCAAGGATGTTTTATTCAATATTTAGAATTGTATGCATGCAAGGCTTAAGAGGAATCACTAATTTCATACACAACTTTTCATTCCACTAAGTAGTTACTACAGGAGAACCTTGCTTTTATGTCTCCTTTCACTTACACCACATTTATTCAGTCACTTAACTTCTCTAATGTTTATAATGTAATTTTCAACATGTATTTTCCATTTCATTTCATCCAATTTAAAAATGATAAGATGTAAAAATGTGAAAATATAAATATTGTTCATCCATAAAAGGTCGTAAGTTTCTAATTATTTATTTATTTAATAAGATGCACTTTTTTCAAGTATGTGGCCATGTGCAATGGATGTTTTATGAAAATTTTACGAGCAGTTAAAGCAAATAACATAAGTAAAATAAAAGAAATATTTTAGCAAGAGAGACCTATTCTCAGAAAAAAACATTTGGTTCTGAAATTCATATTAATTTGCATAAAAATTAATATGCAAATAAAAAGTAATGCAAATTAATAAGTGTAAGATTATATTGATTAACAGATATTGACAGAGTACTAAAGTGTAAATCTTGTATAGGTTATAATACAGTAATAATTCTTATCACTTATGTTTTAAGGCCACTACCCATTTCCTTTTATTAGAAATATCCTTTTATATACAGCAATTTTTTCTGGGAATCTTAAAATGTGTTATGTTCTACAATTCTTGAATAGCTGAGAAAAAAAATTATTTCTGTAAACTTCACTAAACAATCCAAGATACAATAATATTAGGATCAGTTAATTTCTAACAAATAAGTAAGTAAAAAATCAATACAAATACTTGTTGACAAAGCTAAATATTAAATAGTTAGGGAGCAAGAAAAATATCTTTCAAAATCCTTAGTAATTAGATGTAATAAAAATAACACACAGCTGTAACAAAATTAGTGTCAAACAATCATTAACAATAAAGGACATCACGTGAAAGTATTAAAAGTATTAATCGGTTCTGTTACTAACAACCTGCAAACCAGTTCTTTAGTAAGGATTCATCAAGTCATTCTCTGGAATTAAGGAACACTGGACACTGACTGGAAGAAGAGGGGAAGGTACTTACTTCCATTACTTCAACAAGAAACAGATGCATTGCTTCTGGGAATTTGTTTTGCTTAAGTAATATAAATATCCTAGCTACTCCTGACAGCGGGAATAGGAAGGAGCCTTACTGATAGCGTTTGAGAGCAAGGTTCACTTCTTGCGTCACACTGTAAAAAGAGCACAACAGCCGACTCAAATATCTTCTATCAAGAACTGTACCAGAAGCAAAAATCGACCAAGTTGTGTTTAGGTTTGAAGAAATTCTTATTTTTAATGTCACATTTTAAATACATAGAAATTATTTTAACAAAAGTTACTTCCAAAGAATAATAGTCATCATTTTTTAACCAGTTAAGTCCTATGGTTTATTTTTTATATCAAACGAAGGCTTATCTTGATGTCTAACATACAAGATGTCCATATCACTGCAACTGTTAAAAATAATCATGAATGTTTTTGTTTGGTGATGTATGGAGTAGAGATGAAGTGTAAAGCTAACATAAAAATGCCTAGTACTAGGTGTGTACTACAGTAAAAGCAAAAATACTATCATGCACAACTAAATGTTGCAAGCCTATAAAGCATTTATGGTATCAGTGAAATAATGGTAACTAAAAAAAGAATATAACATTTAAAAAGGAGTACTGTGTACTAGGAAAATTAAACCCAAAAAAAAAAAAAAAAAAAAAAACCTTTACAAAATACTTCCAAATAGCAGACCATAACTATGTGTAAAGTTTCACATTACTCACAAGCAGTTCTGTAACAGATAGCACCATGAAGGGAATAAAAATAAGACAATACAACAAATTACTTATTGATAATGGCTGCTTGATAAAAATGAGATCTTAAGTTCAAGGTTTCAAAAGCACAGACAAAGAATAAATTTTAACATATCACACCAATTATAAATGGCATGGAGTGAATCACGCTTTTTTTTCTCTTTGTTTGAGTAATTAACAACAAATTTTAATTCTTCTGGAAAGATTCATCTAATAGAAATACGAGTAAGATTGCTCATTGAGATCCAATAAATTTTCACTAAGTAAATAAACTTTCAAATAACCAAGACAAAAACAAAATGAACTCTTACATAGAAAACATTTGCCTAGTATCAAAGACATCAAAAATATTTTACAAATCATACTCTTTAAACAAATAAAACAACATGACAAACTTTTTGAATTAGCAATACTAAGAGAACATACATACAATTTCTGTGAAAAGAGAGAAACATATTTTAAACAATAGAGAAAGAAAATTTTCCCGAAGTTTGTTCACTTTTGGAATCCATTATACTATAAAAGCATGGAATCTTTCATCCAAATGATAATATAATTTCCATAGCAAAGCTGAAAGACTCTCCTAGGGTCTTACTTTTCACAATGTATGAGACTAACTAAAGTAAATAGAATCTCAAACAAGTGAAATTTGATAGATATACTCTGTACATTGAAGAGTCTTCCGGGAAACAATATATAAATAAATAACCACAATAGTAGTAACAATAACAATTCAGAAAACTCTCACCTGTATTTGTTCTTAAGGTTTGTCAACTCTCTTGATATACTCTCATGGGATTCCATCATATCTTCTAGGTCCCTCTGAGCCTTTCGTTTCTGGGTCTTTTCTCTGGTAACTTCTTCTTCTAGTTCATCCAATTGTCTCTTGAGAGCTTTCACTCTTGTATTGCTCTGGAAGAGTATTTTGTAATTAATATGGCATTCAAATTTAGGCAAAAGAAATTCAGAAGTGTTTGAATAATGTTAACATTTCCTACCTTTTCAACAGTCTCCTTATATTGGTCAGAATGCCGCCTTTCATCTTCCAGTTGCATCATCAACTCCTTCAGTTTCTTGTCCTGTTTGCGGTTGATCTTCTGTTGAGCAAGGCGCTCCCTGAAAAAAGTGAAATTATACACAATGAATAAATTAAAACCAATATCATTTATAATACCGGCACATTAAAAATTTAAGAACAAAAAATGATAAAGCAAAATAAGAATTTAAAAAAAGAAGAGAAAACTTTGAATAAGGTAAATCATAAACTTATTTGATTTACACATCATTTTGGAAAGTATGCTATTCTGGAAAGAACTTTTAAGGGGAAAATGAACACATTCATTTAAGAATTACATTTCATTTTAATAGACCCTAATAATCATTTTAATACCAATTTACTCATGCATTTACATACTTATTTGGTCTTAAAATAGGGGTGCGTAAATTATGTGAAGAAACAAATTGTTAAATATTTCATTCATTTCTGAAAAATCTGTGTATCAGCGCTACCAAAACAAAAGTCTCGTTGCCACCCAGGGTGACACATCCTTTCACGTGAATTGTCCATAATATCTCTAATATCAAATACTCATGGATCTACTGTGTTTTGCCTGTTCCCCCCTTAACAGGCTATGGCTGTTAACGCTACAGGTCGCATCATTTGTTACATGATACAGGGCCACAGGTTGTTACATGATACAGGACATGGCAAATGGCAAATGAGTAGACTTTATGGCTAACTTCTGTAGTAGACATAAATCTATGTAAATTATACAAAATTTAAAAATTCCAGAAAACCTTTAAAATTGGGGCATGTACATGCATGATTGTAACTATTGGCCTCCCTATTTTGTAATCTGTCCCAATGTTACTGAACACGAGTGAATTTACTGTACTAGCTAAAGATAGTACACCACAACATGTTTCACAATGAACAACAACAAAATACAAAATATTACAAAAAGTAAATTGTGCAAAATCCACCACCACCACCACCACCACCACCACCACCAACAACAACAACAAAAAATACAAATGAAAAAACAACAACAACAATAAAAGTGGTATTAAAACTTACCATCTAATATTGAAACAGAGTAAATTGTTTATTAAATAAATGGAATATCTTTTCCTTATATTGTAGGGAATTTGAATAAGATTTGAAATGTGTATAAAACTGAAGAACAGTTGTACTATATTTCAATGTAATGCGGTGGGAAAAAACTGCACACTACCTCATACATTATGTATAATTTCTTCCAGTTTTACTAATTGTTAAGTTCATTTATAATATCACTTTATTGACAGAATGTAGAAATCTAATGTGGATTAAAAGATGTCAGTCATAGAATCTTAAATGGAAAATTGAGATTTGCTGCGCATCTCCCTTTTCTTTCTTTTCACCAATTCTGAATTCATTCGAATAAAATCAGAATTCTAAATAATGTAAGTGGAGTGCGAGGTCGACATTACTCAATAAATATTTAGGTTAATGTTTCAACTTCCAAACAGAATTGACACTTTTATGTAAAACACTTGTTGAAAGAGTTAACATATTTTAGGCGATGAACTCACTTTGCTTCCACATCCAACTGCTCTTCGAGATTGTTGATCTTCGATTCCAAGGAAGCAATGGTTGCTTTCGTCTTGGTACGTTGCGCAGTCTCCAGTTCAACCAATTTGGCTTTGAGCTCTTTGTTTTGTCGTTCCAACAACATGCGACCAGTTTCCAATTTTTGAGTTGTGGAACGCTCCGCAGCTAGATCTAAAATAATTATTTTTTAAAATGTAATTGAATTATTAATACATACAAACAGGATGAAAAATACAACAAAAAATTACAGTTTCATTATTCTTGTGTAAATAAGTCCATATTACTAAAGAAATCCATTTTAGTTAAGAAACAATAATTTTTTCTGACGAATTGAACCTAAAGATAAGAACCTGTACAGTTTGTAAACTATTCTGGGATGGGTCAGTTCAGATTCTGTGATTTCTCTTCTTACTTCCAGTTCCAAACCAATTTTAGCAAGCTATATTTAGCAAACAAACTTGTTGCAAATTCAATTTTAAAATTACTGTCAGTCAAATAGGCCATGTGATTTCATATGCCATTTTTCTACAACAAAAGTATTGTAATAAAAATTTATCATATTTTAATTATGAATAAAACCTAAAATATATTTTAGTTTCTTAATTTTTAATTTGTTTCAAACAGTGGGTTCTCTAATTTAAGATTAATTAATTAATTTATTATTGGCAGAGTTTCCTTCACAACAACTCCTGAACTCTATGACTGTATCATGAAGAAATAACCATAGGCTACAAATGATGTACCAGAAAGGTAAGTTTCAATTTTTCAATGCGATTGGTTCTGGAAAGGACACCAAGATTTTATGCAGTAGGTTCTTTGTTTCCCCAAGAATGGATAAAACCAAGAAACAGAACAGAGTTATCCCTACTACGAAGTATCACTTCGAAAGAATCCTTACACAGTAGCTAGAAAAAAAGAGACATACCAGTGGTAAGCTGTTCGATTTGCATCTGTGCCTTGCGTGCTCTGTCCATAAGAATTTCAGAGTTACTCTGTTCCTCTTCAAGTTCTTCCTCCAAAGTTGCAATACGAGCCTCCAAACGCCTCTTTTCATCCAACAACAGGGTTCTGCAAAGCCACAATGATTATATACAAATGGAAAACCACAAGATGTGAAATGTGTAGAACAAACAAAGAAAAGTAATGTTAATCAATTTGCAAAGATATAGGGAAAACAACAATAAAAACTAAGATAAATCAAATAGAACCAGAATTAGGAGAAATAAAATAAACAAATTGTCATTTAAAATACATACATAAGCACATCTGCAGATTATTTCTATAAAGATTAACTATTAGACTTGCTATTTTCAATAAATCTTTATAGATTGATATGAAAGTAAAACAAACAGATCACACACAAAAAAAGAAGTCAACAAAGGCATTAAGATAAATCATTTTAATAAGTGGAATGTGTGGCTGTTATACAATTGTTAAAACAGAACAATCTATGAGAACTAGAAAATTAAATGACAAATTCAGTTGAAATTATTATGTTGAAAAAATTCAAGATACATAAGAAACCATTTCTTCTTCTTCTTCTTCGTCTCTCCCTTTTGCCTTTCAGCGTCGGGTTAGCCATTTCAGATATCCCTTCTTATCTGCAGCCTTGCGCTGAACCTCCTGCACCGTTGCTCCTCTCTTTCTACATATCTCTTCAATGCTCTGATCCCACGTTCCTCGAGGTCTGCCCACTGCTCTTTTTCCCTCTGGCCTTGCATTCCATATTGCCTTGGTTTTTCTGTGACTTTCCATTCTTATCACGTGACCAAACCATTTTAAACTATTTTCTTCCATCGTGTGTACTAATGGAGTTTGCTTAAGCTCTTCTCTTATTTGTGTGTTTCTTATACAGTCTCTCTTGGTTTTGCCCGCTATTTTCCGAAGAAATTTCATTTCTGCTGCAGTTAGTCTGCTTTCCATTTTCTTATTCATAGGTAAGCTTTCTGTAGCATAAGTTAATGATTTCTTATAGACTGTGTTAAATATTTGTAGTTTTGGTTTGTTTCCTATTCCCATGTTCAGTACGTTATTGTATACTTGATAGTAAATTTTATTGGCCTTTTCAATTCTATTATTTATTTCGGCATCTTGCCTGCCATCCTCTGAGATCACTATACCTAGATATTCATATGTCGCTACTTGTTCTAATATCCTTCCCGCCCAGGAAACATTGATTTCTTTTCTGTCCCTACCTATGTGCATAACTTTACTTTTGTTGGTGTTAATCTTCATTCCTCTATCCTGTAATGCACTTCCCCATTCCTGTATTGCTACCTTCATCTCCTCTTCATTACCAGCGATTAAAACTATATCATCTGCATATACCAAGGACTGTATCCAAACCGGTTGCATCCTCCAATTTCCTACTTTATATTTCTTAGTTCTCCTTTTTGTTTGTTTTATGATTTGGTCCATGAAAATTATAAATAGTAGTGGGCTTAAAGAATCTCCCTGTTTAATTCCCTTTTCCATTCTAAATTGGCCACTCTTCTGTCCATCTAATCTAACCTGTCTGTATACATCTTTATACATACATTTTATAACTCTAATGAGTTTCTTTGGCACTGGCATTTTCTCTAAAGCTTTCCATAGTTCCTTGTTTGGAACCATGTCAAAGGCTGATTTGAGGTCTATGTATGCGATATACATATCCTTTCCTCGACTTAGAGCTTTATCTATGAGCGTTCTGATTATGTGGATATGGTCTTGGGTCTGTATAAAAGGTCGGAATGCGGCTTGTTCTTCCTCAAATTCCTGTTCAACAAATCTTCTTAGTTTGTTTTCAATTATTCTGGAGAAGACTTTGCTCACACAGGAAGCCAGAGATATGGCTCTGTAGTTTTCACATCTCAATGTGCTACCTTTCTTATGGATGGGTATAATTATATTATTTTCCCACTCTTTTGGTATTTCTTCTTTTTCCCATATATTTTTGAAAATAGCTACAAGCCAATCTGTAGCCTTATCACCACCATATTTAAGCATCTCTGGTGCGATGCCGTCAGGGCCTGCTGCTTTTCCTATGTTCAGTTTTAGTAGAGCTTCTTCAACATCCCTAAAGACTATTCCTTCCTCGTCCGCCGCGCTGGGTCCATGCCTCTCACACATTTCCCCCTCCTCCACAAAAGCCTCCACAGAACCTTCCACAGAGCTTTCCACTTCTGGGCGTCTTCGTTCGTGTCTCTCACACACTTCCTCCGACACTCTTTCTGTCTCCCCTCCGAAAAGATCTGCGTAATACTTCCTCCAAACTTCTAATATTCTCGCGGGATGTGATTCCATCTCACCATCACTGTTTATTACATTTCTCACTGGCTTTTTATATTTTCTTCTCAGTCCATTAATGGTTCGCCAGTACAGACTCTTGTTTGCTCTATAATTCTTTTCGACTTCGTTTCCAAATTCTTCCCAGGTCTGCTGTTTCGACTGTTTGACCGCTATTTTTGCATTGTTTCTAGCTTCCCTGTATTGTTCCCAATCCTCATGTCTTTTGGTCTGTAGATATTTAAGATAAGCCTTCTTTTTGATTTTAACCAGTTCTTTAACCCTTTCATTCCACCATTTAGTTCTTTTGAATCTCGTATTTACTGTTTTTGAACCGCATACCTCCGTTGCCGTTTCAATTATAGCTGTTTTGAAGGTACACCATTTTCTTTCCAGGTCCCACTCTTCTACGTTGCCATACTTAAGTAACTTGATACGTAGTTTTTCTTGATATACCTTTCTTTTCTCTGTTCCCCGTAGTTCCTCGACCTTTATTTTTGAGTACTTTTTAGAAGAAACCATTTCACAGTTGCATATTAAATTGTGGGACTTTAAACATTCCCACATTTTGCACTTTTAAAAACCTGTAAAATACTGATTTCTAAACTTGTGGTAGCCACAGTCCTAAATTCTTTAACATGCAGTTTGTGTTTGAACCAATCAATCATACAAAATAAAAAAGGTTCAGTTCAGAATCACACATGCATACATTACAACAGATAGTTTCTCAAAAATTTCCCAGTTCTCAAAGCCAAAAGCTGTATCAGTAAAATGAATAAAAGATTAAAACCACACACTCATCCTACAATGAATTGAAACAGAAATAATGTGTATCACTATTGTGAGGTCAATATTCATTTTCTGTAATATACATCTACCCTCTCATAACACCTTTTTTGGGAGGACCTTGGAAAGAGCATTAACTTCAATTTCTCACACAGAATAATTGAATAGTTAATTATTAGTCAAATTACTAATTTCACATACTTGTTTACAATTTTTAAAAATAAATATTTGCACAACCAATTCAGGACCTTTATATAAAAACTTGAAGCTGCAGTAAATTATTATGTTAGCTAAAATTCAATATTTCTACAGCTTAATTTCTTCCAGTAATTTTTTTCCCCACCCCCACAGTTCTATACAATCAACTATTGACATTGAATTCTTCCAAAGGCTGATATCTTTGGAGACAAGCCTACTTTGCTGGTTTCTATGTCTTTTTGACAAGTCACCATATCATTAACATTTTGAATATGAAAATATAACCCAAAACAAGAGACTTTTTTGAAGAAGTTCAAGTACTTTCAGATTGTATCATTCACGTTTCAGCTGTCATCAAAATTATCCAAACGATGACACAATACTTTAAGTTGTAAGGCAGGAAACTAATTTTCAAATAAGTAATAAATACATTAGGAAAATACAAGCTAGCAAAATGCAGAGAAACTACCACAAGATTGGGAACTTGGCAGCAAGTGTGATAATCCAAGAAGTAAGAGCTATTGTCTATTATTCTTGGGTTGTGGAGGAGTTGACAACACCATTGATGTGACATGCAAATGGCACATTCATTTAGTTCAATGAACTTTTAATTTAAAAATTTATCTAAAACTAAAAGAATAGAATGTACCCCTTGTTGGCGTTGTTAGAGATTTCCTCTTGAAGTTCATCTCTTTCACCCTCTGCAGCCCGGCGAGCACGTTCAGCACTAGCTAGGTCCTCCGTCATCTGGGCAAGCTCAGCCTCAAGAGCTTTGAGCTTGCGCTCCGTCTCCTTAGCAGCTGTGGCTAACTCGTCCCGAGCTACTCTTGCCTCTTCTGCATCACGAGCGGAGTCCTTTGCTTGTGCCTGAAGCAAATGATAAAAATAGATTACTCTGAGCATTCACTTTTCATGTCTTGAACTCCTTTCAAAATATCCTGACTATTTTACAAGTACAGTATGGATACAGTAAACATAAAAAAAAGAGTATTTAATGTACTCGTAACAAGTAAGCAATGACCTAGTTAGTAAATTAATCCAAATATAGTCCCCTTTCTTCCAAAGGAAGAAACAAGTATCAAACTGGGGGGCAGGGGAAGAGAGGAGCTATATCTCGAGGATATATCTAATTGCTTATTGATTTTGCCATGATTTAGTGAAGTGGACAGTAAACTATTCACAGCTTCCGGTCAGTAGACGATAATCATGGTGACATGATGACAGAATTTTTCAAGCATCAAATTAAATATACAAGGTAAATTATCCATAATATCTAAAACCTTTATAGATACATGTTAACTACACCACAGGGAACTTAATATGAACATTTCCCTTTAAAAATACCTGGGGGAAGGGGGGTGTAATAGAGGAAAATTAGTTTTCTGTCTCTGAATAAAGAGTGGTTCCATAGACTATATTTGGGTAAATACAGTATTTACATTCGACAGAAAAGTCTAAATTTAAAACTCAATGTATATATTTATTGTAGAATGAGATAAATATATCTATCCATTCACCGAAAGGGGAAAGTTAAAATAGAGATAGGAGGATAAAAAATACTTCAATTTTCTTGAATAAATTTTATAAGAATTCTCGACAGTTGTATTCACCAACACAAGCGAAATAGTGAATGAAACAACAATATTTGTTGAACTCCTTATCCCAGGAAAAAAAATTATATCACAAAGACATCTGAAATGTTATGAACAACGATGTTAATTCTAACTTGGTAGACTATATATAATGAAGAAGAATGAAACTTATTATCTTACAGAAACCTCACAAATTTGAAGATATTTCTTCCAAAATTTCAGATCCAAATAGAGTATCAACTAGTAAAACTTCAAAAAGAACAAGAGCTACCAAAAATGTTATAATAAATATATATGAGGTGTGCATGGCCAAACTAAATTTCCCCATATTTTTCAACAACAGAAAAAACAAGAAAATAGCAAGGGGTTCAAGATCTAATAAAAGCTTTCTACAGTATATAAAACATGCATGACTAATTTTTGAACATAGGGGAGTATGTACAAGTACATGAAATATATGTTAATACCTGAAGTTTCTTGAGCTGTTTAAGTGCATCCTCCTTGATCTTGTCATGCATTTCTAATTGCTGCTCCATGTCCTTGATATCTCCTTCTAGCTTCTTACGCTGGGCTAGCGCATTGGCACGTTGCTTACGCTCATCTTCCAACTCTGCTTCCAGGTCTCGCAACTGCTTCAGAATGCCCCGTCGTTTCTCCTCCGCCTGTTCTTCTTTGGCCTGTAAGTAAAAAATTAGGATAAAATTAAGAAAATGGTTCAGTCACATTTAAACAATTACTACAGTACTTTTCTTTTGATGAGACTAATTTATTCTCGAATACCCCAACCTTTAATTGATTTGTTATGTGGTATTGCGAAGGAAGAAAAGAGAACTGAATAGGTCGTAGTGGATCAGAAAATGGATGTCCCAAAAATAATTTAATTCCCCAAATCCTTAAATTAATGAATATTACTCAACGATTAATTTTAATTCATTATACTTTTTTTATCTCTCTATCTGAACTTTAAAATCAGAAAATAAATTAAACTGCAAAAATATCATAAGTTTCTTCACATAACAGAAATAAAGGAAATCAAAAATAAAATTAATATCAGAAGTACGATCTTCTTTGCCTCCATAAGCGATATAGTAATATATTGGGAACAATACTACTTTGGGATTTCAATTAAACAATTAAGTTTTCAATTACAAATTACCCAAGCTTTTACAACTAAGAAAAGATTTTGAATTCTTATTTTTAAAGAATCCATACCAAAAAAAAAAAAAAATGTTCTGAAAATTTATTATTTTAAGTGTAGGGGGCAGTTATATAATTTTCCTCTCTTAATACTCCTGTATTGTAAAGAATCTTGGTTGCCTGATGGTTTCACCAATTTATCTGCTGATGAATTGCTCTTTGTATGTCAGCCAAATTGATAAACTGATTAACAGGAAATTGCCAAAACAATTTGAATTAATCGAACAAAATTCACAAGCCAATGCTAATTATGATTCAACTGATGAAATGACATACTGCTTTTGTCGACTGAAAAATTGCTTGTTGTGTAACACTGTCCTGTGTAACCAACTGAGAAAATTTATTTAAGAGGGGGTCAGACTCAGTTCAAGCGGCGGGCTGGCAGTGCAGCGCTTTTACATAGGTGAAAAGTAAAAGTCGATGTTTATCAGCTTGAATTAGACAAATATCGCAAATAAGTCGAAGTCATTCCAAAGTCATTGATATGACATTCCTATTTAACAGGGAAACTATCATAACAGTTAATTATTTACCTTTCAATTTCCCATACAAGAATACATGTCTGCCCATTTGAATCATTAAGCTGACAATCACTGCGCCGTCCGATTGTTTTGAAATAAAAGTAGTATTAAACTTTATTCGTTAACCTATGCTTTCACTTTTAAGAAATTAAAGTATGCCGTTTAGAAACATCAGTAAAACATCTTTTTTAAACACTTACATAACAAAACTATCACTGACGCTTCTAGCAGTTCATTGGTTCTCTGAGGGAGAGTGCCAGCGTCGAAGACACAGTAGTCGGGGCAGAAGGGCAAGTGCAAGAGAGAGAAATTGGAAACTTCGCACAACACAAAGACCTAACCCCCGAGTTCGTGAAGCAGTGAGTGGAGTGGGCGTAACTTTTGCAATCTGCCTCCAAAGACATAGATTTGGTTTTTGTCCTTCACCTTCGTGAATACTATTTTCTTTTGAAACGCTTGCAATGCTGGTGTTCAGAGTTAGGTTAGTGCTATGTTTCTTGTAAGTGGTATTCGAGTGCAATGAAATCAGTCTAGCATTATATAATTTATTATATAATATAATATAATTAACAGTCAGGCTAATCCTGTCGTATTAAACCCAACTCCTCGACCGCTTTCGTTGATTGACTCTTATGACTTGGTATCATTAACCTATTGCTATAACACGTTGAGACAGAAATATGTTCTTTCTAACAGGGTTACTAGATTTGGGAACTTAACTGTCCCACGTTGCAAACTTGAAGTAGGGAAAAGAGCATACTCCTATAACGCTTTCTTAGTTTTTAATAGACTACCTAACACGTTGAAAAACATTACATTTAAGGAGCATAGCAAAACAAGATGCCTTAAAAAATGGTTCGGCACAAGATCCTAACGTCTTAATTATTAGTGATACCACCAAGTGTAATCCACATTTTTGTTTTTGTTGAAAACTTATTACTTTGCCTGTTATAATGGTTATTCCATAGTCTATTTGACTGTTTCTTTCTTTTTAGGATTATATACAATTACCATTTGTTTAATCAATTTTACAGGTGTATGTATTTGACGATTGTCAGTCATGTATCACTTTTGATAACTAATGTATTGTAAATACTTACCTTCAGACCTGCGCACGGATTTTTAAATCCTCTGCAGGTTTGGGTACTTGTACCTTATAAAATTCTGAATAAATACAAATAATATATATAATAGAGCATATGGGCTGAAATATGGAGGAATGTTGGGAAATAAGTAATCGTTCTTTCTATCCCTATATTTCAAACAATTTACCACAACAAAGTAGCAATTGCCACGTACTTTCACATGAAAATCCATGATTACTTTTGATCTGTAACGTGACCCCGAGTTCAACCATAGCGATGAAAAATATTTCATATCGTTTTCCTGCCATCAAAAGCGACGTTTAATTATTATTTATTTTCCATCATATCTAGTCACATCCAAAGGGAAAAAATAATCACCCAAGAAGAATATTTGTGTAATATAGTACTTTTATTTTATCCAAAACAATATTTTTGAGTGAAAATTTAGACATTTTAGCCAGTTCTAACTTATGTAAATGAACTTTTTGTACTTAGTGATTGGAAGTTATGAGTTGCATTATATGTGATAAGTTGTTTCATTGTTAGTGAGTCAGTTTGTAATTGTTATTCTGTGATTATAGGTGTTTATTGTCTTCATATATAGTTTTATTTTTTTACAATGAGTTACGATAAATATTAAAACTAGAATGAGTAACTGACAAAATTGTTTGATTGTTTTTTTCCTATAAGAATGTCTTCAGGTTGTTCGATTGTTTCAAACTTTGCAAGCAATCTGCCGGTTGTCGGTGTTTAGGATTCAACGAAGTATTTTTATTATTGTAAATGAATAATTAAATTATAATTATTAAAGACAATATTACAATGATATCTTTACTATTTTAAACACATAATCAAAAAATTTTAGACTACGTTAAATTTCTTGAAAATTTTGTTAATATCAGTTAGAGTTTGGAGGAGAAGGCATCCCTAAATTTCAAAAAACAAAAAAAACTATGACATGCACTTATCCTAGTTTGAAGCATTCCCTAACCCTCCTTGATTAAATTCCGAAATTCCCAAATCAAACCGAATAATACACTTCATTGTTAGTGTTTATTGTGAACTCAGATAACACAAACCTACAAAATTTAACATTTTGTCAGCGGTTTTGATAGAATTGAGATTTAGGATAAAATTGCTGTAATTCAAAATTGACATTTATTTTACTGTTATATCAGGGTATTTTACAATTGCCAAAACTAAAATTGTTAAGTTGAATTAAATAACCTCCAGTGGTCGCTCTAAATAATTATTTCAATCACTTTTGTCATCGGTTTGTTTGTATATTTGTGACGTGTGAAGACGTGTGACGTGTGAAGACGTGTGTCTCTTACTGCAATTTCCTTATGTTGTAGTGCGTGATAATCCATATTACAATTTAAAGCAGTGAATTTACTTTATTATAATGATACATGCGAGTGATAGTATTTTATTCGAGAGATAAAGTTTTATAATTGAGTCCGGGTGGAATGTTTATTCAGGACATAACCTATTTCATAGCGAAGAGCAACTATGGAGTGGGATGTTTATCCTGAAGTGGACACTGATTATTACAATAATACGTTGAAGACAGGTGAATATCCAGTTTTGGGATGTTACCAAGAAGGTATTTGTTCAAGAAAGACTGTATCTCAATTCTTGGTGTGTATAAACTGTGGCACTCCCTATCACTTGGGGTGTCTACATAGACTTCAACTAAAGGCGAGATATATCAAGGACAATTTGATCTTATGTTGTCAAGATACTGGTGGTATCATAGACAAATTAAAAGAACAATTTGATAAACAGAGTGATGATAATGCTAAACTGAGACAAATAAACCTTGAACTGTTACAAAAATATAACTGTGATAGTTCTCGCTCGAACATTGATATTAATACCTCAGTAAAGAATGAGGTGGCTCTTCTTAGAGAAGTTAATGAATTGCTTAGGTATAAAGTAAAATCCCTAGAAAAGAATGTGCAGAAATTAAAATCTAATGATATACCTCCTATGACTTATACACAAGTAGTAAAGTCTTATCAGATACCTATCAGCAAAAGTGAGGTAACTTTCCTTGTAAAGCCCAAGGATGAGCAATCATCAACTTTAACTAGACAGGTAATAAAAGAAAAAGTCAATCTCACAGTATTGAAGGTCAATGGAGCTAGTATTAAAGATAGATCAAAAGGAACTATTGCGATAACATGTAAACAAAAGGAGGATGCTGATAAAATTAGAGAAGAAATTGGTAAAGTATGTGATGGTTTTACAACTAGTGACATGTCTCTTGCCAATCCCAGAATAAAATTAGTGGGTGTTATTGATTCTAATGACAAGAATGATATTGAAAAAACAATAAAGGCGCAAAATAATCTGGATGATAAAAAATGTTACTTTAGAATTCATCATTTGTACAAAAAGAATAATAAAGAGTATACTACCATGTATGCTGAGGTAAATAAGTTTACCTATAGTCTACTACTGGGATTGAAGAAGATAGCATACGAGTGGTCAATTCTCTCAATTTATGATGATTACAATATCAATAGATGTTATAAATGCTCCAAATTTTTTCATTCGGCTAAGAATTGTACTTGTGCCACCGATGTCTGCTCATTCTGTTCGGGTGAGCATAAGTTTTCAGATTGCAATGTAAATATCCCCAAATGTACAAATTGTGAATACTCAAATAAGTTTCACAAAACAAAGTATGACATAAATCATGCTAGTCACGAGTTTCAAAAATGTTCTGTGTACATGAAACTAAAAGCCATTAGAATTAGAAGTACTGATTATGAATCTGGGCCAGGATTTATTACTCCAACTGATGGAGGAAAAAGAGATTGACTATTCAGACCATGCTGATAATGAATCATCTGATTTTAATCACTATATGAATGATAAATCAGTCTTTTTACTTGAAGAGTGTGCTATCAGTGAAGAACTCAGATTCACAAACAGTTCTGAGTTATATAAATATACAACTCATAAAGATATCTTGTTACTCCTAGTGAACATTAGAAGTTTGGCGAGAAATGGGGTTCTCCTAGAGGCTTACCTTCAACTAATTACGCCTGTGCCACAAATAATCATTGTTACGGAAACATGGACACAACCAGAATTGACTCTAAATAATATCCAGGGGTATGAAGTGTTCTACAATAATAGTGTTTTGAATAAGGCTGATGGGGTAGTCATATATGTTAAGGAAGGTTTTGGTGCTCAAGGATTTAGGGTAACAATAGGATCAACAACTTTTTTAACTGTAACTATTAAGCAGGATCAAGAAAAGATATACATCTCTGGTGTATATAGATGTGCCAGCATCTCTAAAGTACAATTCACGCAAGACTGTGAGAGGTTTTTATTAGATACTAAGGGGTTTACCAATCACGTGATTGCTGGAGACTTTAACATAAATTTATTCAGGACAACTGAAATAGAAGATAAATTCCTGACTACGTTTTTGAGAATGGGATATCTACCGCAAGTATATGGAATTACAAGACCTAATGCTGGGAGTGGTACCTGTATCGATAATTTTTATTGTAAGTCTAGACTAGTATGTAAGGCCTTAGTACATGAATTCACTATAGCAGATCATTATTCATTGTTCTTGGATTTCCCAAATACAAGAATTAGAAATAATAATAAAAGAGTTCAATTTATAGATTATGTGAAACTGAGAAACGCTGCTTCAAAATGTAGTTGGGAGGACTTGTTGACTTATGATGACCCTGAATCTGTCACTAATGTTCTCATAAACAGATTAAGTTCCCTGATTGCATCATCTACTAAAACTACTGATAGAAAGAAAAATAAAATTAGGAAAGAATACATTACAAGTGGCATATTTACATCTATTAAATATCGAGAATTTTTACTTACTGAACTTAGATTGTCAGATAATGATAAGGAGTTGGAAGGTTATTTTAAAAAATATAATAAGTTGTTGAATAAATTGATTCAAATTTCTAAAAATATCAGTGAAAATAAAAAATTTGAAATGGACAGTATGAATCCAAAAAAGTTTTGGGATGATGTTAACAGGAAACTGGGTAGGTCCAGTGGTAAGCATTCTAAAATTACTGAGATTAAATTAAATGGAACTACTCATCAGGAGCCTCAAGCAGTGTCAAATGCCTTCAACGGTTACTTTGCCAATATTGGGACTAATCTGGGATCTGAAATACACAACGGGTCAATTTGTCATAGGGATTTGCTAATTATTGATGAAGTACTCAACTCCTTTTTACTTCTACCGATTCAGGTGCGAGAGATTTCTTTGGTTATCAGTAAAATGAAAAATAAAGGTGGGGGCCATGATGGGATCTGCACTAAGGTGCTTAAATGCACTGCAGATCTTCTTTCTCCTCTTCTAGTACATATATTTAATTTGTGTATAGAATTGGGAATCTGGCCATCCGCTTTAAAGAAAGGTGTGATAGTACCAGTTTATAAGGGTAAGGGGGATAAGTTAGATTGTTCAAATTATAGACCAATCTCTCTTATCTCCAATATTGCAAAAATTTTTGAAAGATTAATCTTTGATAGAATGTACTCCTTCTTGGATAAATATAAAATTATATCTCCAGATCAATTTGGGTTTCTAAAAAACTTAGGAACCACTGATGCCTTAGCTAAATTAACTAATGAAATATATACTGGACTAAATGATGATATGGCCGTGACGGCAACATTTATAGACCTTAGAAAGGCATTTGATACTGTGAATCACGATATTTTATTGAGTAGATTATACAGTTATGGCTTTAGAGGGCCTATTTATGATTTATTAAAAAGCTATTTAAATGGTAGAAGGCAGTGTGTCAAAATAGATAATGTCTTTAGTAATGATGAAATTGTTTCAGTGGGGGTCCCCCAGGGTTCTATTCTGGGACCCCTGCTATTCATTTTGTATATTAATGATCTGCTAAAACAAACAAATAATATAATTGCCTATGCTGACGATACAGTGGTCTTGGCTATCGAGGATGGCTGGGAGAATGCAGCTCGGGTAATGGAATTGAGACTAAAAAGAATTAGTGAATGGTTTGAACAAAATCGTCTGACCATTAACCTTGATAAAACTGTATATATGCTATTTGGCTGCAACAAACTCAGCTATCCTGAAGTCTCTCGAACAATGATTGGTGGGGTTGAAATTAAAAGAGTTACTGAAGTTACCTATCTAGGTGTTACCCTAGACTGCAATCTGAAGTGGGACTCCCACATAAATAAACTTGTAAAAAGATTACGTTATTTTCATTATATATTTTATAGGCTCAAACACTTGAGTAAAAAAACTCTACGAATGTTATATTTTGCTTTTGTACATAGCACTGCTAATTATGGGATATTGGCCTGGGGTGGTGCCTATACAAATACTATTACTCCTTTGGTTAATTCTATTGGTAAATTTCACAGAAAACTTGGTGGTGACTCTTTTAATCCGTTAGACCTTAGAAATAATTTCATTCTGAATTCGGTTGTTCACCACTATCAATTCTTGAAACATGAATTTGTTTCCTCTTCATCTGCTACTAGGTATAAATGTACTTTGCCTGGGGTCAACAAGGAAGTATTTAAAAAAAGTAGTATTTACGTTGCAATGAAGACTTTTGGTAGTCTTAAAAATAATACCTTAAAAACCCTTAATGGAAATAAGGCTAAATTGAGGAAATTACTGAGGGAAGCAATTGCCTGATAATAATTTAAAAATAGCTTTTGTTTTCTGTTGTTAAGTTTTTGGACATCTCACCCCTATGGCTTATTTTGTTTTATTTATCTTATGCTATATTATCGTAAACATATATCTTTTCAATTTACATTGAGAAATCTGTGTATAAATTGCTTAATGTTCTAGATTCGTAGATTATAGTATGTTTAGCTGAGTCTGGAACTCAGAAAAATAATGTGTTAATTTCTGATTTTATTTATCCCTCCCACGCACAGATGGCTATGATCATCTCTGTGGGAGGCAATGCACTTTGTAGCTGCAATTGTATTGCTTTTTGGGAAATAAATAAATACATAAATACATATTTAATTTATTTAGTATCTCATTTGAAGCTTCTGTAGTAATAAATATAATATTATACTAATATCCTTCATTCAGTGTTAATTGTCTCATAATGTCCAATCCCTTTCAAACAAATTGACAAGCATTGAAATTCAGGTACACGAAAGTCGATTCGATTTGCTATGCCTCACAGGACATTGGCTTTCAACTAACAACATCAACGATACTGCTATTTCTAATGACCATTTAGCAAGTTCTTGCTGCCAGCAAAAGTTTAAAGGAAAAAATCCCCACGGAGGTAAGTGTATCTACGTTCGTAATGATATTTTATCTTCTCCACTGCAAGGCTACGAGAACTTCTGCATAGATAGTGTGTTCGAATTTTCTGCAGTTAATGTGACCGACACCGGTTTTATTGTTTTGTGTATTTATAGATCTCAATCAGATCTTGAGATATTTTTTTGGAACTACGAAATTGTTTTAAAACATATCACACATAAATCTACTAAATTATCATTATATATGATGATTTCAACATCGATTTCCTGAGTACATCCAACTCTGCACATTCACCAATTGATCGATTCAAGAACCTTATCAACTACAATAAACGACCCCACTCGCCTCTCCGGCTCATCTCAAACATTGCTAGATAAAATTATCGTCAACAATGGAATCTCGTATTTCTCTGAAGTGTTTATTGCCGGATGCAGCGATCACCTTGCTCAAGTATTGACTATTAATAATAAACTAAAACCACTTAAAATCTTTTACAAGTTTTCAAGAGAGTTAAATGACACAAATAAATCCATATTTATATAATATTTCTGTGAAAAAACATGGAAAGATGTTTACAATTGCCAAAACACCGACGACAAATTCAATGTAGTTATCTCAATATTCCTAAAACATTACAACTCTTGCTTTCCCATAAAACGCAAGTTAATTAACACAAAGAAATACAATAGATGGATCACCCAAGGGATAAGAATTTCTTCAAAAAACAAAAAAAAAAACAAGCGCAGTTTATATTATCTTTCAAAACGCTATAACCAACCACTCGAATTCCATGATTATTTTCGTAAACTTAAGACTATTCTTCAAAAAGTAGTCTATGCAGCTAAAGTTATGGAAAACGACAGGCAGGTACTAAAATCGAACAACCGAATGAAAGCCATGTGGAATATTGTTAAAAATTACACGTCAACTTCCCAAAATCACGAAGAAAATATTTCTCTACTAAACGATCGCAAAATCGTATCAAATCCACATGACATTGCAAATTTGTTTAATTCTTGCTTCTCAGAAGTAGGTAAAATAACGAACTCAATATCTCCAAATCAATGTCCTCCAATTATATCCACCCACGTACCCAATTCTATGTTCA
>NNCF01126402.1:362372-420236 GCA_002313205.1 Laupala kohalensis | reverse complement strand
GGTATAGATGATATACCTGAGTTTATTGTTAAATCTTCGTCCCATGCTATATTAAATCCACTCGTAAATATTTTTAATAGTTCTTTATCAGAAGAGGTGTTTCCTAACATATTTAAGAGAGCTAAAATGAAACCTTTACACAAGGAAGGAAACAAACTTAATATTGGAAATTACCGACCAATATCTCTACTACCCACTTTCTCAAAAATCCTAGAATAATTGTTCTATAAGCGTCTTCTAGATTTTTTATCAAAATATAACATTCTCTCTGACGATCAACACGGTTTTAGGAAATCCTTTTCCACTACAAGCGCCATATTTTCCTTCTTAAACGATGTTACCACATCTCTAGACAGTGGAGAAAATCCTCAGGGTGTTTTTCTTGACTTATCCAAAGCATTCGATGTCATCGATCACGGAATTCTCCTTACCAAATTGCATTCTTTAGGCATTCGTGGACTTCCACATCAATGGCTAACTTCTTATTTAAAAGATAGATATCAACAAGTAGAAATATCCTATACTAAAAATAAAATACTTGAGCGTTGTCTTTCAGAAACAAAGCCACTTACTTGCGGAGTACCCCAAGGATCAATTCTCGGCCCTATACTCTTTTTATTGTATGTGAACGACATGTCATCATCCACATCAGATTGCAAAATGGTTCTTTTTGCTGATGACACTAATTTACTATGTAAACACGCCAATGCTCAAAAAGTTTTGTCTAACCTTTCGACTTGGTTCCATGCAAATCGTCTCATTGTAAACACTGACAAAACACTGTCTATGTCATTTCACAATAGTATCACAAAATCTTTACCCCAGGTTTCTCTTTCTTTAAACAGAACACAATTAAAAACTGTTACGAATACAAAATTATTAGGTCTCCATATTCAAGACAACCTCAAATGGAATTGTCACATTGACAATCTTAATTCCCAATTAAGCAAATTGTGTTACGCATTCCGAATATTAGTTAACGTATTTCCTGTTGCGTATATTTTGCAAACATTTATTCTCATATACGTTACAGCATTACCTTCTGGGGTAATTCCGGTTAGACTATTCAAACTTTCAGAATTCAGAAGAGGATAGTTCGGATAATTTGTGAATCTCACCCCCGAAACTCTTGTAAACCTTTATTCAAGGAATTAAATATCTTAACACTTCCCTGCATTTATATTTATGAAACAGTCGTGTTTGTTATTACTGAATTACTGAAGTGCCACCCTTGCTTCATACGAAACAGTCTCGTTCACGAACACAATACTCGCAATAGGAATAATATTCATCGCCCTAGAGTGTCAACCACTCTTTGCCAAAAAGAACCATATCATTCGGGAATCGTACTATATAATTCCCTCCCCAAGAATATAAAAAGATATTATGAAATTGTATCTCTTCAAATCCACATTTAAAATCCTCCTGCACCACTGCTTCTACAATGTAAAAGAATTTATTGGTTTTAATAAAACTTAAATCTGTCTTGTACTTTATTATGCCATTGCTGTAGTATTTCAAATAACTTATAACAATTTCAAAAACTATTTTCTTGTACGATTGTGTTGTCTTATGGCTCATACTAATTTAGTTTTATGTGAACTCAACTTTGGCATGGTTGTGTACATTAATTCTGTAGCCCCATCCTGGCCCGGGTTTTTCTCAGTTTTTCCTTCGGGTAGAGGCGGATTTCTTATATAGGTTCTCTAGGTTTTGTCTAGGGGTGTGTTTATTATAACATTAAATAGTGGATATAGTGTTATTTCAATTCTTATGATTTTTAAACACTATACTCAGAATAATCTTTAGTTCGATAATAATTTGCACATGTAAAATAAATTTTTTGTGTTAAATTACAAACATATTGACATTCTATTAGTATTATAACTTGCAGCTAACTTTTTATCTTATCTAGGAACTTTTTCTGAAAGTTTTGAATCCACCTCTGACTTAGAGCCCTTGATCGGAATTGACGGGATGATCCCTTGCTTGCTTCTAGAGAGTAAATTAGTTTATTGTCCTCCACGTGAACATAGACAGTTGTACTGCTTTTTTGTGACATTATTTGCAAGGAAAAATCCAATGAATATTAATAAAATCCAATGAAAAAAGTAAAATAAAAACAAAAATTATATCTTAAAATACAAATTAAAAAGTATTTAAAACAAAGGAATGAATTAGTCACAAGCAAAAGAACGTTTGATGTCCTTTAAATTGACGTCTCACGGCATTCTTCTTCTGTGAAAGAGAAGAATCTCTCATGTAGAACATCAGCAGTAATCTGCCACCATATTCAAATTCCAATGCCCTAAATGATGTCTTTCCATAGATTTTTGTTTTAACTTGATGAAATCTCCCTCTTTATTCGTCACAAAATTTGACAAATTTTTGAATTTTGTTTTGATGATTATTTTTCTATCATGTAAGGATTTTTATGAAGATAATATGTTTTAATCGGCAAGCTTCCGGATTGATAGTTTTAAAAATGTTGTTACAACACAGTATGTGACATATTTCCTTTTTATTTAATTAGTATTTTGATAATTTTCTACTCAAAATGTTACATCATAATATTTAGAGGTATTTCCTTTCATTTAATTGATATTTTGTCACTATCCAGAAGGACAAATCTGTGTTGACACGATGTAATGGTGGAGGGTGAAACATAGAAATATACAACCTACTGGAACGCTGAGTAATACAGGGATAAGTGGGTGAATTTGAGCCGGCTACCAAGACACCCCCCACTCTAGTCGGGGGTATTGCACAAAGTTGCCAACACATTGCGCCGCTCGCCGTACCAACAGACACGTGTGTCATTCACTGAAATTAATATTGTGCACAGTGATGTTATCTCCTTCCTTTCAGTTTATCAAGACAGCAATTATAATCGTTAATTAAAATGGTCAACACGCATGTAGCCTACATATGCAATACCCCTTTAGTGAAGAATTGTGGCTTATCATTTCATAAGTAGTATGCAAAATAATTTGTCTTACCTGCTGAACCTTCATTATATTTTAAAATTATACATTTGCCAGCACAGTAATATAAATTTTAGTATATGTTAAGTAACTATTTAAGTACCTAAACCATTATTTCATTGTTGTAGTGAGCAGATTGTTGATGTTTTACTAAACGAATGTAACGGCACAGCGATTTATTCAAAAAGTTTGTCCTTTACAAAAATTAGGTTTCTTTATTCTACAAGCAGTAAATATAGTAATTAATATTCAGGTTTATTTTAGGGTTTCCTCCAGATCCTGACCTTAAAAAGAAATGGATAATAGCTACGAAAAGGAAAGGTTTCACCCCTTCCAAATATTCAACTATCTGCAGTGCTCATTTTGAATAAGCACTTTAAAGGAAAGAGGAACCAATTTTTAAAAAAATTTAAAGAGCTGTGTCCATAATATTTGATTTTTCACCTCATATTTAGACATCACAACCTAAACGGTGGAGAAAAATGGGAAGATTTCCGGTAAGATTACTTAGAGTGAATCCATAAAAAAATTTCTCTAAACATTCTCCCTAAAAATATATTTTGTAGTGACAGTGACACTTCAAATTGATAATTGTAGCCTACTATTTACGTTCATTTCTAAATCTTCTGTCTTTTTAATTTGTGAGCTGAAGAACTATCGCAATAAATGTTGTGAACAGTCTTATAGGGTCGTATAATATAGCTAATAATATCCAATTAACATTTACATTTTAAATGAATTTATCGTTTTTAACTATGGATTTATTATATTTACAGTGACATATTACAATTAATGAACATCTTGCATGTGTGCATGGAAACTGTTTTAATATTTTGCTAACATCAGATAGTTAGCAGCGATTAATTATATTTCTAATTTTGACATTTTCTTAAATCAGTTTCGTCTTTCATTACAAATATTATCATCCAGTTAAATATATCTAAATTTTGTATGCGTCAGAAGCTTAACAATCTTGTTTTATTTCAAAATATGTAGGTTAAGATTCCTGTACTCAGGATTGGTTTTATTATAGTTTTTATCAGCTCTATTGTCAAATACATATTGTAAATACATGTAAATATATTAATGAATTCTATTTATATTACTTTTTATGATATTATAGGATTAATCTAAATTAAACTATGCACTCATAAAAGATAAACATCTTTTATAATATTATGCACATGATTTTAACACTCAAATACATGGATGGATTGTGATAAATTGTTGTAACTTTAATAGTCCCTTGTCACACTAAAACAATTCCATTGCAGTAAAACATAAAACAATTATGTATAAGTGAAAAATTTCAATGAAAACGGCATCGCCTGCATAGGGTTATTTGGAGGTTCAGTTGGCCGAGTCCGTGACAGTGGTGGGGGAACTGTGCTAGGTAGCTGGCTCGCAGACCCAACACTGAGACAGCGTTCAGTAGATAGTATATTTCTATGGGTGCAACCGATCCTACTCAGCTGCCAGTGAGTACAGCGACCATTAGTAGAGGAGGCTGGTGGGAACAGCCTACGAGCAGCGATGAAAGACGACTGCAACGCTCAGTAGCAAGCATTAAAATTAAAATGCTACTGCAGCGCTAAGTGGCAAGTGTTAAAATTAAAATGAGATTTCAAAGCTGAGTCCTACCCCCCCCCCCAAGGCAATTCACCTGACTTGGATTTTCACGTGAATATAATAATTTGAATATGCATTATATTAATGGATATGCTAAGAAATTCAATATACAATGCAACAAAAAAAGTACACCATACATGGAGAAGAACGTTGAACATGTCAAGGAACTGAGAAAAATAATTAAAATATTTTAAAAAATCAACATCATGAAGCCAGCTAAGTAAAACTCACCTGAAGATCACGTTCGAACTGAGCTCTCAGGGCTTGCATGTTGACTTCAAGGCGAAGTTTGGCATCCTCCGTCAATTGAAGTTCATCTTCCAACTCTTCATTCTGGGCCTTCAACTCTCCCAACTGACTCTCAAGGGCACGCTTTGCTTTCTCGAGGTCATGAACCTTTATGGAAATAAAGCATCAATAGTATTTTTTTTAATATACAAAATTCTCTTCAAGGTTTCCAATTAAAATAACAGTTAAATGCATACAATTTTTGCTTATAAAATAAACAAAGATCATTTTTAAAGGCTCATAAGACTAAGCAATAATATCAGTACATGAAAGAATCTGTAATAGGTGCAGCATCACAAATAAAGGGGAAAATAACAAATATTTGAAAAATCATAATCTTCTGCATTCGGTTTTCCAACAAGTTAAGCAACTACAAACAAAGGTAGATGGTGACTATTTATGCAAGACGATAACATACAATAAAATCCAGTTTTATGGAAAAGTGAAGCAATTACTTCTTGCTAGCCAAAGTATGAATAAATAAGTATAAGATGATGCCATTCCACCACTTGAAAAATACAGCAAGTAATGGGGAAATAATTATTACAATATTGAAATATTCAAACAGGGTGACAAAAGTAGCTAATGAAAATATTTAACAAGCACATTAAAGAGTTGTCCAGGGGAGAAAAAAAAGAAGAGCCAAAATTCCCAGCAAAGGGCTAACTCAACACCAAATTTCATGGCTTACCTCAGCCTAATATGAGCACCATGGAAATAAGATAAGACATAATAAATTATCATGCTCTGGAGTAATCTGTTTGAAACTTCAATAAAAGAACAAAATTCAGAGAATAAATATCAGGAACTTGTGTTTTCTTCGTGTGCCTTAAACTTTTTTACTATCTAACAACAGTTATTGAAAAGTACTGAATACACATAAAAATGTATTTTTAACATCAACTTACATTCTTATCAGCTGTGCCTTGGTTATTTACAAGTTCATCTAACTCAGACTGTAGTTGTCGCCTCACGCGTTCCAATTCCTCTACCTTCTCACTTTGCTCGTCCAGTTCACGAGTGAGGGAAAGGACACGAGTTTCTTTCTCTCGAGCTTCATGTTCAGCAATATCTCTCTCCTTAGCATACTGCTGAGATACAGCCTGAAAATATTTTTTCACACAAGATTTAAGGTCAACAGAAAAAGAAGAATTACTTTTTGTTAATGAAGACAATTAAAATGTGTTGTAAGTCATGATAGAATAAACTGTTTAAATACTAATAACTAAAGTAAATTGTAACAGGTTATTCCCATACCTTCTCTTCAGACAAAACTTTATCGAAGTTTCGCTGCTTCTTCTCCAATTCAAGAACTTTGGCCCTCTGAGCTTCAAGATCTATATTAGCATCCTCAAGCTCAGCTTGTAGTTTCTTCTTAGACTTGTCTATTTTATCGTAGGCAGCTTGGAGTTCTTCAACTTGGTGCTGCAGAGCTTCAATGTCCTTTAAATGAAATAAAACGAACCATAAACATAGCAAATATTATCCAAACACACACAAAAATGTTACTACTCAAGTTTTGGCAAAGAAATTTATTAAATAGCCAGTTCATGAGTGATTTTGCTTGCCTTCGCCTGCTTCTTCTTGAGTTCCTCAAGCTGATTGACTTGCTCTGTCTCCTCAATGAGCCTTTTCTTCGCCTCCTGTAACTGTAGAGTGGCAGCTTCTACTTGCTTCTCAAGGTTGCGTTTCGCTTCCTCCTCCTCTTCCAGTTGCTCCTGGAGGGCTTCCTTTTCACTCTCCAACTGCCGAAGTTTGGAGCTCAAAGCCAGTTTCTGCCTGGTCTCTTCCTCCAGAAGAGTCTACACAAATACATGACAACAAATCAAAACAACTAATAATTATTAAATTTTTTAAAGTTTAAAGAGTCTACATCTATAACAAAAGGATGTCACACAAAATCATTCATTTCTTATCTGTAATTCACAAGGACATCTATTATGTTACGATAAGTGTTTTCCATTTTGACTAAGTACACTACATATCAAGAAGAAACCAATTCAAAATGTTATAAATACTGAATAGCATCATAAATACATTACACAATAATTTCAATTACAGCAAATACAAAATTTGAACTCTATCCAAGAATTGCTAATCCATCTTTGATCATTCAATGCCAATTAAAAAACTTCATAACAGAATCTAGCAAAGAAATGCATTCACATAATTTTGAAATTGACTTTACATAGGTAATATAGGAACCTGAATCACATTACTGAACAACAAATTATACCTCGTTAGGCATAATATTAACACATCTTCATCTTGAAGCATAAATTTTAATGTGATCCACATTTTTCCTCTCCATAATTTCAGTCTTCCATTAACCCTATTTTGAAAATAGTAGTAATGAAATAGTAATGTAGGGTACATATGAACAGGTGCCACATTGATTAAAGATAAAATTGTTTATAGTCAAGTCATTGTGTTCATAAAATAGTTTACTAAGTTTAAATCACATCACTGATATGCACAGTCAAAATTTTGATTATATAGGTTAGGGATTTGAAGTTTAAATTATAAATAAGCTAATCATCATGGGTATGTCTCACAAGAAGCTTTGTGGAGTGTGCCTCCAATTACGTGTGGAAACTTATGCATAACCTTATGTATAATGCAAAGTACTCAATTTGAACCATGGTTAAATGTTGAACACAAAAACAAACCTTACAAGATCATAAAGAGTCTGAGAGTACACTTAACTCCAAGAAACATATTCAATGTTCATTTTACTTTTAAAACTAAAATTCACTGCAACGACATGCTTGAAGCAATTCCAATCAACTGAGCCAGGGTCTCAAAACATTCAGTAACATTCCCCAATGATTCTACAGATACATAAGAATTAATTCTACAGATAATAAGATAAATATTAATTTAACTGGCTTAATGATTTGAATTCAATTATGATTGTTAAGTAATGTGGATGAGAAAATACGAAAAGGCCTACATGAATTACTGAAATAACATCTTTAATTACTAAATAGACAAAATATTTCAAAATGAAGTGTGCATACATATATAAATTAAACACTTTTAGGAATCAAGTTGTAAATTCTTAACCTTCACAGTTAGGAATGAGTCTCATCCCAAATTCTTTGGTTTTGATTCCTGCTCTGTTCTGTGATTTCAGTACTTGGTTCCAGTTTAATTAACCAATTACACATTTAAAAATCTTTGTAAATGTGAATTCAAACTAATGTATGTTAAATAGACAAATCAAATATTAAAATGCCATTGTTGTTTTCCAAATGTGCACCAATAAATCATTATAATCTAATATGTATAAAAATAAAAATTTTAAGGGTTCTAATCAAATAATTTAAGTTCTGCAATTGAAATTGTGACTTCTGGTCCATTGAGAACAAGTGGAACCAGGAACTGTAACAAACCCAGAAAGTCCCTAATCACAATAAAAATCACAAGTAATATGACAGTAACCTGTGCTTCCTGTAGCTGGGTCTCCATTGTAGCAGCACTCTTAACAGCAGCCGCAGCCTTCAGTTCTGCTTCTTCCAATTGGGTGCCCACTGCTTCAGATTCTGCTTGCAGTTTTGCAACCCGCTCTGCCAACTCTTGCCTGGATCTCTCTAGCTCAGCCGCCTTGCTTTGCAGCTCAACTAACTGACTTTCTGCCTGCTTACGCCGCCGTTCCGATTCTTGCCTACTAGCACCAACAGAACGCAGTTCTGTCGTGAGGTCAGCATTTTCAGCCTCCAGTTGCTGCTTTGCCTTCTCAATACCTTGCTTTGACTGTGGAAATTAATAATTGGCCTTATTGTCATGAAACAATCTACAAGGTAAAAAAATACAAAAACACTTTGTGTGCCGAAAAACAAGCTCCTTGACTACACATAATAAATTAATTAAATAAATGCCAACATATTTTATAATAAATACCTCGTAAACAAGCATCAGAAAAAGAACAAACAATTTACAAGTAACAATCCCATATTAACTGAAATTGATAAATGTTTGCCTGCTTTTCAGTAAAAGCTATAAAAATGAAATATTTAATATTGGGAAAATTATAAGACATAACTTTGGTGGCTAAACAATGAACTAAAGAGCCGAGGGTTACAAATGTGTCAAATGAATAATGTATTTTTGTAAAAAATGTACAATATAATAAAGAATATGAATGTCAATTAAAGATATTTGTGAATTTGCTGATGCTAGAAGCAGGAATGAATATTTATTGGATACAGGAATATATCTGATGAAAATAATGTCTATTGTACTCGTTGAAATTGTAACAAGTGAATGATTATTATTTAATCTCTACATATAGGACAATTCTGGATTCAAATACTGTATAATGTGCTCTCCATCAAATTAATGTACAGGGATGTTTTGCAACTGACCTAATTGAATATAAATATATAGTTAGGTTTCACTAGTTTAAATTTCATTACTCACTTACAAGAGTTTCCGCTTAAAGGAAACTAATTTCCTCTCCCACCCATTAATCTTTCAAAGGGGTTTTTCTTCCAATAGTAATTATAGAAATATTAATCAAAGCCCTCACCATTGTCACTACCCTTCTAGTACAATTGCGCTTACACAAGCGATCACATTAATAGAATGTAAGTGGGCCACTATACAGTGGTTAAGGTATTATATCCGTGTTGACTGAAGTCAAGTTGCCAACTATTCATGAAACCTGGCAATATTCATACCAAAGTAGTTCTTATTAATTAATAATTGATTCTGCTCATTTTTACTATTGGATGAGGGCAATTATTTGGTGATTTTAAAACTTGATAATAAATTTAGATCATCATTTGACTCTATCTTAGACAAGGGTCGCATGGTCTTCAGTCACTTGATGTGGCTGCCACTTCCATTCAAACAGTAATTTCCACAGTTTTTGGTGAATTATTCTTGTAAATGCTCTGTAAGGTATGAAATTTTAATGTTGTTAATCATTGAGTTGCTATTTCCATTTGTTATGTTTTAGTAGTTTTGCGCTGCAAGAGTATGAAATTCCATCACCACTGGATACAGGATGTTTTAAACTATCATTTGAAACATGTTTTGGGCGCACTTAAGTTCAGTCACTCTGACAGATATAATACCTCAATTTCCCGGCAATGTCAAAGCAGACATTTCTTATACCCTACTACAGTTTTGCAGTTGTATTCAACTAATTACAAAACAAATGCCATATTCAAAATAACAGTTCATTATTTTCAAACAAACCTTTTTGATAGATTCAAGTTGTTCATTAATGGCTGTAATTTCTTGACTGTGTTTGTGCCTCATGTCTGCAATAGATACTTCATAGATTTGCGTTTCTTCTTCCAGGGACTTCTTAAGAGTAGCCAATTCCTGACGGTAAAACAATGTTAATTATAAAACATGTAAATCTCCAATGGAATGGCTGAAGAAAAAGAAAAAATCGAGGTATCTCCTAAAATACCTGTTCTCTTTTAGTTCTAAGTTCTTGTTGTGCAGCTGTCGTGTCAAGGGAGTCCAAAAGTTCATTCTTCAAAGCCTCTAACTCTTCATTCAAATCTCTCTTCTGCTTTTCAGCTTTACTTCGTGCAGCCTTTTCAGCCTCCAGGTCTTCTTGAAGCTAGAAAGAAATATGAAATGCTACAAATTAAAAAAAAAAAACTACAACAAAGCTTTGACTAGTTATTAAAATCTTGGAAAATACTTCTTTTGTCTTATGATTAAAATGAAACAAATTCCAACAAGGAAATTTTATTCAGTTGTTAGCTCATATTTTACTCTAGGACATAAAGCTTTCTTAGAAATAGAAATATAGTGCAAGTATTTAAAGTTCATATTTCTGGTTCACAAAACTCTACCCATACCTCAGCCAGCTGAGACTCCAATTCCCTCAAGGCCTTCTGAGACTGGGCCTTCCCAGCACCTTCCTCATCAATCCTCATTAACGCTTGAGCCAGTTCTTCTTCACGCTTTCCAAGCTGCAACTGGATCTCCTCCACCTGCAGAGAAAGATATCAAGAAAAAATGTTAGTTCTTAATGTTCCCAAAATACTTCAACACCACCATAGAACATTTTACAATAACTTTGAGATCTTCTGTTTACATTTATGTCATGCCAGTTCGCAGTGATATTACACTTCACTTGGTGACAATTTACCTCACTCTTCCTCTTTTTACATAGAAAAAGATTAATTTCAACTGAATGAAAGCCTTTTGAAAGGAACAGCATGTAAAGAGAGTAGATCATTGAAATATTATCAAAGTTACCCAACATGATAATGAATATGATGGAAATTTCTATTCGAAAGTAATGTTGGGTGCACAACAGGACCACAAACCATGTTCAAGTGTTTCATTTACTGGACTGACAAATACCACCCCAGGCATAACTTGCATACGCCATATCTATGAGCATGGGTAATTCCCTATTTTTCTTAAAGTACAAATTCAACCATACTGTACTTGGATTTTATTTCTTTAGCCTTGTTGCAAATCTCAATGTCTGCAATAATTGCAATGAAATTTGAGGAAAAATTTGTAATTGCACGAATGGTGGATTCTCAGTCCCTCACCATGTCCCACAATCGGGTATGTCAAGTTCGAAGTCTGTTTGACAATTTTAGGTCGATCTCAGAATGACAAATATAAAAATTTCAACACACCTTATCACCACCTTTTAATTTATTGATTTCAAATAAAAATGATTAATTTTTACTTTGTAGAATCACTGATGATAAGTACATCTTGCCAAAACATGCTTGTTGTAAACAGAAGTAGGGGGAATAGATACCTGTGGTAACCAAGTGCAAAGAATACATCACAGAGTACCTGCCCCCAATACTCAAGAAAATCACAGGAAAAATTATTTTTCACATTGAATTTTCAGGACATTAAAATTAAAATAATTTGAAGGAAAAAAAAGAGATAATGAACATACCTGCCGATAATACTGCAATCACAAAAAAAATCTAGCACAAAAAATTACACCTCCAGTCAGACAGAATTGAAATGGATACAAAAAGAGCAACTTTCTTACCTGTGACTTCCTTTCGTTCAATTGCTCTTTGAGATCACTGACTTCAGTCTCAATCTTTCTTTTTGATCGGTCCATTTCTTGACGCTGTTGCTGGTCCTTGAGAAGCCTCTCTTCCAGCTCCGCAATTGTTGACTCATGCTTAGCTTTCAGTTTCAACAAATGCTTAGCCTTCTCTTCCTCTTCTGCCAAAGTTTGAGAAAGATCGGTAGCCCTTTCTTCAAAGATTTTCTTCTCTTTCACTAACTGCACCAAATCAAAAATACATTATCAAGTGAACCAAGGTTACTTTGACAAAATTAATACTTATTCAACAGCAAAAGATTACCTTTTGATTCTGATCATCACAAACAGCAAAGTCTTCCTCAAGCTTCTTAATTTTAGCATCACATTGCACTTTCTCTAATTGCAACTTCTGTCTGGCAGCCTCTTCCTCTTCTAATTGCTCCTCTAGGTCCTACAACAAATTAGCTTCAGTCAAGCTGACAAATAACTTGGTCAGCAAATTAAATGGTAATAAAGTAAAAAGATTCTTAATACAGAAAAACTTCAAAATAACACTTGGTAATTAGGACCTTTTTTCTCCTCAGACTCACTCCCAGTTAATTTTTTTTTTTCCTTGAAAATTTGCTCGAACTGGTCAAAATTTTTGAGAGAGATTTATCATTTTGAAAGAAACATATACATACATCTGTCCTACTTTGCCAAACATCTAATTCAAACACCATTCATTTAACAGGAATACAGATATGAACTCTGGAAGTGGAAGAATGATACCATAGAACAATAGAAGAATTCATACACATTCTTAATATCATTAATAACAATACTATCAGGCTTAGTTAACAACCCTCATATTTCCTGACCACTGTCATATAAAACTTAACATATAAAAATTATCTTTCAAATTCCTTCTTTCAAACTGTACTTTACTTCATAACCAACACTCCGATCAACCCCAACATTTCTCTTTAGAATCTTATTCAAGCAGATAACCCATGTTATCTACAATTTACCAGCAATCCTTTCCTCTGACTGGCGAGCTAAACTTGCATGAAAATAAGTAACACACACTACAGATGCCTGTCATTAAGAAACAAGGAGTAAAAAATTTCACTATCACACATAGAGGATAATACGACTAGCTATAAGGAAACTCAAGTTAAGTTGGATTATCACTGTTATTCTTATTTCATCTCTGTTCATCAGGTTTATTACATAATTTGCCTTTTATCTTTTGTTAATTTTAAGTCGCAGCTTTAATTTTATTGTTCTTTTATCTACTAATAAAAATAGCATATGGGTCTCAGCTCCTGATAATTATGGCCCATTTTTCCTTTGTTGCAACCCCATGGGTGGAGCGACATTTACAATTTCAATGTTCTGTCTTCCACTACCACATCTATTTTTCTCTACTAAGATGTAACTATTATTTGATCATCATTTAATGTTAAATGTCCCATTAGTGTGTATCAAAATCAATAGATGGCACCACTTTCGACACATCATTGTTATCACACCTCTATTATGGATTCACATGTTTTCATTTTGGAAACAGATGTGTTCTCATTGAATGCACAGAATTTGAAGGAATTGATAATTAATGTTTATCCTAAACACATCGAGACATTAAATAAATTTTAAAAAATAAAATAATTGAATGTTTTTTTTTGTTTGTTTTTCAAAACCTCTACTTATAGTTTTTAGTCAGATATTAAAATGAACACAAAACTCCAATCTGTATATCAATTTGTGGAATAATAATGTCATAAAGCGAAATTTTGAATTCGGGTGCAAGCACTAGGCAAGGAGCAGTCAGTCCAGTTGTGATAGGGTGTGAGAGGGTAGGGGCTGTTAAAAGTCAGTTGGTTGGTCGGTCGGTTGGTCTAGAATTGAGATTTTTTTTTTCTTTTGTTGTGACACTATGGGCATTTACAATTTTGACATTCTGTCTTCCACAGCCACACCTTTTAATTATTTCATGTGAATAAAAATTATCTTTTTCTTTACATTCATATTTTATTAGTATTTATAAGACATTTCACATTTAAATTGGTCGTTTACCATTTAAATGTGTTTAATTTTTTTTAATAGAAAGTTATGAAATTTTATTTTTTATTTCAGTGTATTTAATTTCTTCCGGCCCATCCTACCCAGAGTCGGACTGTGATGAAACCCAGCATATTTATTGACATGTAAGGGTTGCATATTAAAAGGTGCTCTTCAACATGAGAGAGGATTCCAGAGAATGACATACCGCTGTTTGAATGGATGTTTTGCCCAATCCTACTAGTAAGAAACATCTGGACACAATATTTCTATCTTATTAAGGCAGCGCGCTTCTTACAGCATGAAAGTCGCAATGCTACCATTATCCGTTTTACAGATAAAAAGATTTGAACTTAAGGGTGCAAAATGGCACTTTTCTCAATTTTTTATTAAATAAAAAAAGGAAGACTATTGGAGCAATCAACTTTAACTTTTGTGTGTGAATACACCAAAGAATTCCCCATCTTATTCACATAAAACATTTTCTCGCAGGCTCTCAGGTAAGTGGTAGAGACCCTAGGGGAGAACACCTCATCAATGGGGGTGCTTAGATGAACTTACATGGTATTTACTTTTTTTTTTTTTCCTTCAAATGCACAGCTTAAACCTAATGACCAAAAAAAATGCTTTTTAACACAAATTAATTGATTTAAATCTGAGAAAAATTCAATTTTCCAAGAAGGATGAAATGTTGAAGGGGTGTCTTGCAGTGTGGTAAAAAAATATGTAAACTGTGTCCCTTGGACAAGCACGCAGTCATGAATAATTTGGAATATTTGAAATACACACTCTTCAGAAAAAAGGAGCATATGGGGTGGGGTCTTCAGAAGTGAGCGATTTTTTACAAATTGCTGCTGTTGTTTGAATCATCATGATTTATTCTATTATTATAAGAATAAAGGAAAACTAGCAAGAAGTTCACCAAACTCAATGAGCGCAGAAGCAATAATGTGAGCGGGCAAGTGATGAAAGAAATGTCTACAGCCCTTGAGAGTGGGGAAGAAGGGGGATCGGAGAAGTTGCTGGGAGCAGTGTTAAGCAATAGCGGCATGAAGCGTAGGTGCTACTATGTTTTCTACTCAAAATTTCATTTGCTGACAGCAATTTAATGTATGGGTCTATCACCTAAAGCACCTTTTTTTAGAAAAAACATCAGCCCACAATTTTTGGGTGTTTTATAAATCCTATTTTCTTCAGGTGAATCCAATATGAGATCAGATATGACTGGTTCAAATTCTGTGTGTAAGCAAACTTCAATGAAAGACTGATCATTCATTCCACAGACATCTGAGTAGTTTGCTCGCTTTGATGCACAACATGGTGACCGTTTTTGAAAGTAAAATCAGTTCATTTATCATTGAGTATCATTACTTCAGCAACAAAATGTTACATTAGAATTTTAAGTGTTGAGACAATAGTCATTATACAAGTCAGAATCTAAAGAAGAATTAAATAGTTATAAAATATATTTCTATAAATTTAGTTCATTTTTCTCCTTCACTAAAAATTACCCCTTACCTGAATGTTTAACTGAAGCTTCTTCTTCTCAGTCAGTAAAGTGTTCGATCTTTCCTCCTCCTCCTCAATTCGTGTTTCCAAATCATGCAAAATATCTTCCAGCTCTTGTTTGCGAGCAGCAAGTCGAACTCTCATTTCTTCAGCCTCGGCACATAGTTCTACTTCTGCTTGCAACTGCTCTGAGAGAACTGCTTTCTCTGCAACAGCCTAATACCCAACAAAACCCAATCATTGTCTAAATCCAATAAATCAATCAATGTTGTCTGCAGAGTGAAAATTAAGACAACATCAGTAGAGAGTCAACAATTAACTTATAATACAACTACGATGATTTAAATTTCAACCATTAGAACAAGTGTTAAATTCAATTATTGATATCTCTCTAATAAGTTAACACAATTTTACCCCAAGAAATCCTAATACAAGCTACTAGCATAGAAAGAAGCAAGTTCATATTAAAATTGCATTGGTCTGTTATAAATAACTTTATGAACAATTAAGTATTAATTTTCAAAAATTGATTTTTGAAACACAATACCTCTATCAATTACCTGAGTTAAAAGTACCCTTTTCTTATTTTTCCCCAATGAAATACCTCTAAATTCACAAACATTGAAAAGAGGGACTCATGTAGGGTTGAATAATTCTTGCTTCAAATATTTCTAGATTGAACTAACAATAGGTGTACCATGCCCTCTACTGATTTGATTGGTTTTCAGATAGGGACACCAACATAGGTCTCCACAAAAAATATGATTGGCAGAAATGGCAGCACAGCAAAGAGCTAGCCAATGAGTGATTGTTTACACGTTTGAGACTATACTACAACTAACTGCGTGTGTGATAATAAGAACTTGCTTGCACTCATTAAAATTACAAGTTCTCCAGAAATTTTGTTAAAGATATTTTACATATACTGTACTCGAACATAACCAAAAATAATTTTAAAAATTGAAATTACACAATCTGGGCCACTCAGTGAACAGGATGTAATAATTAAACTAAATATCTGATAATATTTTTCTTACATAATGTGGGACACCAATCACACACCAAATCCTCATCTAGCCAAATTGGTGGAGGATGTTTTTAGTACTCCCCTTACTAGACTAAGGACAAGGTAATTGGAGAAAATTGGAAATAATAATTAATGTTTTGGACAAACAATGCTAAGGTCTTACTGAATCTTCTCATCAACAAAAATATAATTAAGTATTCAAGTTGAACTTAAGGTTCACTTTCTTTCCAGAAAAAACAAACTATTGTACCTGCTGAAATTTGCGCTCATACTCTTGTACATTTGATGTCGCCACATCTAGTTTCTCCTTCACTTGCTTAAGTTCATCTTCCTTTTGCGTTAGCTTCTCTTCTTGCTTTGTGACTTCCAACAAAGGTTTTACTTTAGTATATAACCTCCACCACTGCCAGTTACGCAGTTTGAGGTAAGCTGCACAGTTACGCTGGATAATGCGAATAGCATTTAACTGTTGAGTTCTCTTATGGAAGTTCCTACACATTAAAAAATGATCACAATGGTTAATCTTCAGTACTTAATGAACTACTCTGGAATTGGCAAGCAAGCAATAACATGCATAACAATGATATTGTTCAGGAATTACTCAGAGTGAAGTCTACATAGCTATACACCACACATCACATATCCAGTCATAATTATACTGAGTAATTGACTATGAAATGTAAGGAAAAAAAATTAATTAAAATAAAGACTAAAAGAAATTTGAGAATATTATAATAACAAATCAATTTTTCAAAGTACTTGCCCCATAGGGAAAAAAATAAAAACTAGTTTTTCTTCAAAAATGTAGTCGGTACATTACCTTCTTGCAAGGTAACCACGACAAAAGGCTTGGAAGTTAACAATCAGGTCTGTAATTTTGTAATCTCTCTCTTCTTCAAGATGAGCCAAAACACCAGCACGGAAGAAGATTTTAGATTGACCAACACGATACAGATTTGGATCCAGTTCCAGAGCATTTATCTGAAAACAGCATAAAACTAACATAAGTTTTTTTTCTACACAATACTTAAAATACTCTCCCAGACACGTCAAGAATTTCCATAAAATATGAAAAAGTATTTACCATATTTTCACATGCTTTCTTTCCATCCATAAAACCCTTAGGAATGACATTAGGAGTCAATAGTTCATATCTAGAATAACAAAATCAAAATAAGTATCTAACTGAAAGTTTCAACAATTCTAGGTAAGGAAATGTACATCTATAAATTTAATGAATCATTTCTTAAACAATGGAAGTGTCAGAAAGTAAATTAATTCATACTATTGGACTGAAATAGTAGGACTGTAGGCATTGTTTTGCTATTCTGTAACAATACAGTCTTGTTACTTTAACTGGGAAATAAAAATTGAAATAATTCCTGGATCTGACACAATAAACTCATCAAATTCTTACATGCAGCTACATTAATTCTCATTCAGCATACCTTTGTCGGAACTCCTGGAAAGGAATACGATTGGGGAAGCCCTGACGACAGATTCGAATGCCTTCCAGAACACCATTGCACCGCAGCTGGTCCAGAACAAGTGGCGCATCTATTTTACCAGCTCGCTTGTCATGATTAGGTATAATGCAACGAACAAAGTTAGGGTTGGTATTACGAAGAGTTGCCATGAGCTTAGCCAGCTGTTCCTTGTACAGTTGAGAAACTGTGCGGAACATGCCTTTACGTGTGCGGGCACCAAACTGGGTATCTGTTAAGGCCTGTTGTGCCATTCCAACAATTTCCGCTGAAAAAAAAATTAGTTTCTACTTTAATCTAAATGAAAATCAATAGAAAGATACTCTAATCAGTCTAATTAAGTACTATACTACCAATTTATCCAACAGTCTTTAAAGTATATCTTAACAATACTGTCTACCGACAAATAAAATGTTATCCAATAATAGCTTTTAATTAATCAATTTATAAAAAGTAAAAGTAATTTGTATCCAAGAACAATAAGACAATTAATTTCTTCAAAGAGACCAAGAAAACACTTACATAAGTCAAAAATAATTCAAAATTAAATATTGTTTAAAGTACTTTAACCAAAAATGATTTAGATTTCCCAATAGGCTCAATTACCATCCTTCCAGATGTGAACAACAAATGGGTCCTGGGATGCTTGAAGAAGAGAGACTACATTCTCATTGAGGGGGTCCATATTTTTCATTAGCCACTGAGCAGCTGAATAATCCACACGACCAGCGTAGTGGATTACTGAAAAATCAGCCACTCCACGGAAGTCAGTTTTCATGAACTTTGGATGCACACTATGAGCACTTACAAGTTTTTCAACAAAAGATTTGTCAGTAGCTTTGGGGAACCAACACTCCTCATCCAGCAAGGCCATGATCCCCATAGGCTAAAGAAGGAAAGTAAGATATTCATATTTATTGCCATCATTTCAGAATAAAAATTATTATTATCTTGCATATGGACATATGAAGTTACAAATAAATCAATTGATTTCAACTTCCTAGCACTCAAATTTCCGTAAGGAAGAAATTCATGTAAAGAGTTGAAAGTAAAACATCTAATTTATCTGTGCTACTTTAAAGCAGAGTCACCATATTCAAGTAGTATATCTTACCTTGTCAATCAAATCAATAGTGGGTTGCAAGTCTAGACCAAAATCAATAAACTTCCATTCAATACCTTCTCTCTGATATTCTTCTTGTTCCAAAATGAACATTGTATGGTTGAACAATTGTTGCAATTTCTCATTAGTGTAGTTGATACACAACTGTTCGAACGAGTTGAGCTGCAAGGAGTAAAAGCAAACATCAACTAAATTTCATCCATCAAAAACTAAATTTCATCCATCAAAAGCAGTTTCATAAAATAAACCATGTTTGTTCCAATTCTATTGAACTTTTCTTACATCAAAAATTTCAAAACCCGCCATATCTAGGATTCCAATGAAGGAGGCACCTTGTCGTTTAGTTCTGTCCAAAGATCTGTTGATCCTATTGACTAGCCAGCGGAACATACGTTCATAACATGCTTTTGAAATAGCTTCTACAGCAAATTCCACCTGAAAGAGAAACATAAATTTAAGAGGAATCACGAAATATAAAACATCCTCATACTTTCAAGAAATAGTAATTTCATTAATTCCAAGAATCAAATTTTATGGAATAGAATAGGTAATGAGAAATGTTGAGATGTTAAATTAAGTTGTGATCCACTTTAGGAACTAGAAAATGTAAATTAGCATCTACAACACAAGCAACATATTTTAGGTTTCCTTCCTCTTTCCACTCCCACAGTTTGAGGGTAAATTTAAAAAAAAATACAAAAAATTATGTTGTTAAGTTAATGAAACCTGCATAAAGATATTAATTTGATTCTTAAAGTGAATAGTATTGATTAATTAAAAAGATACCAAATTTTAACAGAGCCTATAAAGTTTATATTCTTGTTTGTCACCTGTTCTTTGGTCTGGGCTTTTGTTACAAAATCTCGACCCACTTTAATACGTGGTTTCAAAAATGCCTTGGTCATGTCAGTGATGCTTAGGCCCAAGAGATGAGCAATTTTTTGAGCCACTGTATTATCAGGTAGAGTAGCTTGGTCCGAGTTACGTTCCTGCTTGAATTTCATATTCCCAAACAACATTACAGCTGATACAATGCGGAAGATTGCTAAAGAACAAGAAGAGTAAATGTTAATATTTTTCCATCACAAGAGCATTAATTGCTATAGTGAAGAAAACTTTTCAATCAAGTAAATATGCAAACATAAAAGAAAAGAAAAAGAAATTGTTTTACCTGACAGATCCTCCTGTGTCATTCCCATGATGTTCATTGCTTTACAAGTGGCTTGAAACTCAGCTGCATCATCAACACCAGGAACAGGGAGATGACCCGCAGATAAGAAGGAATATGTCTTTGGATCATCCAAAATAAATTCCTCTGCAAATTAAAAATCGTAAAATATATATAATGGTGTTCAAGAGGTAACTCTAAAAGAAAATTCATATTTAGAGCATTGCTATCATACTCACTCTTATATTCAGGAGGAGCACCCATAAGCAACTGGTAGAAGATATGGAAAGTGCGCTCATCTTTTGCTTGACGAATTGCTCGAGATTTTTCAAGCAGATATGTTTCAATATTTGCACCAGCTATGTAGCCAGAAGCATCAAAGTTGATGCGTATAAATTTACCCTTGAGTAACAAAAATATTTTGTATGAATATTTTTCTTCATAAAAGTAATATTTCAAGGAGTATCACAATCAGTTTATACTCACAAAACGAGATGAATTGTCATTTTTCACTGTTTTTGCATTTCCAAAAGCTTCAAGGATTGGGTTAGCTTGCAGCAACTGTTGTTCAAGTTCACCCTGCATTACGAAACAAAATTTTCTTAGATACATGTTAAAATGTGAATATGGGCTGAACTACCATAATAAAAGCAATATACTTTACCGCAAAATTGGGATTGGGCTATGAAAGCATGAAAAGAGGGAAATACATCAATTAATACAATTTTTTAAGCTAAGCAAACTGAACTGTATAAATGAAACCACAAACTACAGGACAGCACTACAGAAAACTAGTTAGATTAATTTACTTTATTGCAGCATACTAATACGTATCTACTCAATTCTCAAATTTTTCCATACTTTTTTCTATACTAATACATAATATATGTATCTCTATCATGATTCATGTATCTCGATCATTTTTCATACTCTAAAAATAGTGCAGTCACCTTCAAATATTAAATTAGGAATAAACATTGCTTTACTGGTCTACTATACAAGATAGGTTTACATGAAAGAATTTAGAGAGATCTACATTTGATCCCACACCCAGAATACAGATGAACCCCCAGCCCAATAATATTCAAGAGTCAGTGCAGAAGATGTAGTGATACTTACTATGATGAGAGCTGGGCTGGGAGACTGCGCATGCAGCGGCCGTATGCAACAGAAACAGGAAAGAAAAGGGCGACATTATAAATACATGCATCACAGGCCTATGACAAATTGTTTCTGGTATGCCTGAAACTGAGCTGCTTTTGAGTAAAATGGAGGGATTTACTTAACAGAAGTATAAAATGGTAAATAAAACAAACCATGAACTTCATAATTTGAAAACATTTTGCAAAATGGTAAAATAAAATATTGATACTACAAATGAATAATTTTTAATATTTTCAAATGATATAATTTTTTTTTATTAAATGAAACTTTAGGAACAAAAAAGAAAAGAAAACAGCTGATAGAATGACAATATAACACTGCAGCTAATGATAGTATAAAAATGTATTTCGCCAAAATTCTTTCCAAATAGTAAAAAATGACTTCCAAATTTTGTCTTTTCAAGGAAAAGTAAGAATTTACTTAACAAAGTAATCTTTATATTCTTTTTTCAACTGCATCACTAGTTCAAAATTCCCCTACAGAATCCGAACTCAAAAGCAGTTCAGGGGTCTACCATATCCGAGCTGCCAACAGCAACCAGTGGGCTAATAAGAAAGATTTTGGCTGTGAACTAAATCCTACATCCATGCAAAAGCTAATGTAAATAAAAGATTATCTGTATGCATTCAACATGACACATCAAAAATACTTCACCAATTATGAAAATTAATTTCTGAATCATGAATCATAAGAAATGATTTCTCATGTTATACATTCACAGCATCATTTACCTCTGAATTGTATACATAAGTAAAAGAAATGTGTTTCGTTGGCAACACCTTCTATTGCATTTCTGCAATTTCGAGTAAATATCGACCACACAGAACTAATGTATCTGCAACTACCATATCTACTTTATTTACACTACACTACACTAAATACACTCATGATAAATAATTTCTTGCAAACAATCTAACAGGTTATTTAATACCTAGATAAAAAAGAAGAAAAATATTAAGTACTCCCACACACGCAACACTCCAACTAAAAGATACTTCATCTTTCATGTAATTCCTGTCAAACAACAGAAACATTTCATAAAGTATTAGTAAAAAATACTGGAATGGTTGGACCAACTTTGAGACATGGACCATGTGCACAAGAATAAAAGATACAAATAGTACAAGTTCATTAAATTAAAAAGATTAATGGTTCTAAATTTGGATTTAACATGAGATTTTGATGTATTCAGAATATGGGGTTTTCAAACCTACACAATTAGTCAGCAGTAGATTTTTTTTTAAGATAGCTCTTTTAAGATAAAAGGATCCTTTAAGATAAGTAAGAAGACAGTGACTACTGTTATGGTTCCTTCTTAAATATTGCATAGAATCTGACAACAACGAGAAGACAGACTAACAGTAATTTAAGATAAACAAATGTTCTTTAAACTTGGAAAGAAGCAAGAGAACAGTTTTTTTAAAAGACAGGGAAAGAGCAAAGCATGATTGAATAATCAACAAGAGCAATACCGTAAAGGAACAATTAATGTAAGAAGGAAACAAGTTCAAGTTGAAATGGTAAAAGAGCACATAAATAAGATTTGTAAATGAAATTGCTGATTAAACAGGTACATCACACACTGTAAATAATCTTGGCTACATGATCAATGACGCTGACACTGGATGAACATAAAAATTTTACCCTCGCCTTCCATATTAAATCCCACCAATTTAATAATTCTGATGAGATTTGACCATAAAAACTATTTTTTCCTTTCTATTTGAATTTAAAATAATCGCTTGCTAAGCTGTTAAATAGATAATACTGATTACCAAACAAGTGCTTTCAAGTACTATAATAAGAAAGAAGTCACATTCCAAAGAACGTGCAGCATGATCAAACAAGTTGTGCACATAACATTCCTGTATTGAAAGATAGATAAGAGGTCCCATAACAGACTTACCAACCACTATTTCCCAGTCACTCACCGTATGTGGAGTAGTGGAGCCTTTAGGCTTTGATGCTGCCACATAGGCAAGGTACTGAATTACTTTTTTAGTATTTTCAGTTTTTCCTGCGCCAGACTCTCCAGTACACAAGATTGACTGGTCTTCTCGATCTGTAAGAAAAAACAAAACAAAACAAAAGTTAGGAACCTAAAATACATTAAAACAGGTATAAATAATAAGACAGTATTTATTTCTTCGCTTATGATCAAGGAAATCTTTTAACACATTATGGAATTTTGTGGGGTTTTGGAGACAATTTAAAAACCATAATAGGATCTACTGCATTTGAATTCAACGGTATGTACATAATAACATAAAAAAATAATTCAAAAAACAAAACAGTCCCACAACAAGGCTCTGAAGGTACCCATTGGCATAGAGCTTCGCAATCGCTAAGTCATGGCACAAGGAGGAAGAGGAGGAGGATGTGGNTGAGGATGAGGAGGAGGAGATATGGCTAATTTGACACCAGTAGAGATCTCGTTCTCATTCTACAGCAGGCTGAGTAGACCACGAAGTCAATCTGGATGTTAAGGAGAGAGAAAAAAATCACCACCACCCCCCTTCTCGGAATCTAATACCAGCTGAGAACAAATATCTCGCTGTCAAATCCTAGATTGAATCAGCTTTTCCAGAAAATTCAGTTAGTGATAGTGTATTTTACAGCACAAATATAGAAAAAGCAGCACCGAAAATGTGAATCTAACTGCGCCTTCCTGTCCATTGATTTGTCATTTCCGACTGAAGCCGTGTACTTTAATGAAAAGAATGAGGAAGTCAAGGAGGGAAGAGGGGAAGACCCTCCAAAGTTCCTTCTACTTCATCCACAAGATAAGCGGAGAGATTGAGAATGTTTCCAGAGTCAAGGTCACAGCCAGACAGCAAGTCTCTTGGCTAACAAGACAAAGGTTGTGGTGCAGAACATGAGGTATCACATGAGGTTGCATTAGACGCTGATAAAATTTTACAATGCATCAACAAGAGTCAAGTTTCCCATTAATAAAAATACAAAACACCAGCACCTAAAAAATAATTTAAAGCACACCTTGGTGTCCAAAAAAATAAGATTTAGATTTTATGACAAAGTTATTTTCACATTTAAATTATTTAATTTGTGATTATTAAGATTATTCAATGAGTAACAAGGAACTACCCTGAAAAATAATTATGAAAGTTTCGTTACTTAATATAAAGAGTTACTTTCCTATTAAGTTGTATCATCAGATATCAAGCTAACTACAGATAGGCCTCATCAAAACTTATGTAGTTGGTCGTCATTTTCAAATGTTACCAATATAATTTAAAACTTAAATAAACAGGTAAAAATTCACCCTCTTAAAACTTTATACACACAACCTTAAAAACATTTTTTTCTCATCTGTTGTACCCATCAACTTATGTTTTTCTAACACTTATTATGAGTTATCGGAGGATATTATTATCCATCTAAGCTTTGGAAATTTTTCCTGCCTCCGTTCTTTGCGAACATTTGAGAATAAAATTATGTGACTTCCTAGACTAAATATCTCAGTAGAAGAAATAAAATCTCCATTCCTTTTCAATCATTTTTCAGTATGAGAATATTGATTACCCAATCTCTTACGTTTCTTTAACCTACAATTGTCTGAAGTTTCTTAGAACTTTTGCGACCATCACGGCGGAATTAATTTTGTTGCCTCTAGCGCATTCAATGACAATTTCTCAGATTCACTAAAATTATGTTGTTTCTTTTTGGCATTTTAAAAATATTGGTAATAGAATTACGAATTAGGGAAAATGAATTCACCTGTATTTTGTTGAAATTTTTTTATTTATTTGTAGTATTAACATTTTTGAAATAATTTTCTAAATGTAAGGGAACTAAACACTTTTTACATTCATAAACTGTCTCCAATCTTTTTCCCATTGTTGCGCACACTTTAAATTTTCTTGAATGTTTTGCCTTGGATGTAGAGGGGATTTTTTCAATAAAGTGTCCACAAAATTTACCTTGCAAACATGAAGGACACTCCACAGCTTTGGATTTTCTTCCAACTGGCAAATACAAAATTACAACCACTTCACTCAAACATGAATATAAAATAAAATTACGGAGGAGAACAATCGATATTTAACAATGAACTTTTGAAAGATTCAGATAAGTAGTAGAAATAAAGACGTGAATGATATCTAGTAACAATAAGTCAAAATCCGACCTCAAAGTACAGGACGGGAACTGCCATTCTTTCGTCAAGAAGTCCCACAAAGGTAGAGGACGGGCAGTGCCCGTCTTTCATCATGAATGGGAATGGGACGCAACCAAAATTGATACAGTGGGGGTTGAAATGTTTTATATATGTATCCCACAATAACTCTTGAGTGTCTGGAGCTATTTCAACAACTTTATATGCAGATGACTATCTTATGATAAGCACTGTGGGCGTGAGACATCCCTGGCACCCCTAGGGAAGGAGTGGGAAGAGGGTAGCATGTAAAAATAATAGAAAAATCCAATAACATAATTGAAACCATAATTACCAGTGCTGTTGAGATAGATAAGGATGCTCCCAATGCTTCTTAAGTTCACAATTAGTTCAAATGGGAGATATTAAATCTCTAGCATCCTTGGGGTAGGGGTGGGAATGGGTGGCGGGTTTTAAAAACTTCCGATATTGGTGTTGAATACATCCGTTTTGCGGTTGCTGAACAGAAGAGTCCTACTCTCAATGCCACCTAAGTCCGCATGAGGGAATTTGCTCTGTTTGGTTGCAGGATGAAATGTAAAAATTACTTACGTTAGTGTAGAAATAAATTACAGTTTTCAGGGCCGCTGAAATTAGTAATGAAATGTTCAAAGACCCCAAAGTCCAAAATCACTTTGCACCCTAAGAGTAGCGGACACTATGTACTATCAATCGGATATGGCCCTATCTATCGAAAGCTATGTAGCAGATCTATCGAAAATGATAGATATCAGTTCTTAGCATTGCTGAGTTGATTGTAACATCCTGTATTCATGTAAGGCTATATTCAGGCTCAATGAGAAGCGAGACACTCCTAGCACTCTCTGAGTAAAGGATGGGAATGGGTTGACATAAAAATAATCTAAAGTTACCAATATAAGTGTGGAGATCAAAGGTTAGGGGTCGCTGAGATTACTAATGACATTTTTGATGCTGCTTAAATCAGTCTATAAACCCCAGCACGTCAGGAAAGGGAATGACATAAAAATTATCAAAAATGACATCAGTGACTAGTTCAGAGTTTTTGATGTCACTAAGACACCCCTATGAGAAAGAATACAGCACAAGACATATTACAGAATTCATGTGAGCAAAGCTGCAGGTTCTCAGCTAGTATATAATAAAAAAACATTTGAAACAGGTCATATGTAAAAAACCAAGGTAAATTGATTTACTGAAAATTATTTCTTGCCTGAACTGAAAATGATTATCAAACGAACAAAGCATTCTTTTAAAGAGAATTTAATGGGTTACCAATCGCATATGCAACTCAGGATCTCAACAAAAACTGTAAATAGAGGGTGTTTTTATAATCAATTTTTAAAAGTTTTTGGATGGAAACTTTTTGTACAGATTAAGTGATTAGAAAGATCTGAATAAATTGTAACACATTTCCAGAGTGTATGTAATAAGTTAGTAGCGTAAAAAGTGTAGAAAAAAAATTATACTCAAAGAATAAAAGTAATTTCTGGTGATGTATTGAAGAAGAAGAAAAAAACATACTGTTTAATAATTTAGAGCTTAACTGGATATTTCATCAATCAAAAATCCAGTTAATAAAGTTTTTTGACTTATTCTATTTAATAAAAATACTCGCAGACAAATTTTTTAGGGAATCGTCAACCCATTCTTTAGGGGCCGTGAACCCATTCTTAACCCGTTACCCCTATACACAATAAAACTTATTTGACGAGTGTTGTTTCAGGAGCCTCTTCAAGTTTCACAAAGAAATTCCGTCGTTTGTGGACTCCTTAATGGCGCGGAAAAACTTCCACCGAATGAGCTCACCTTGCAACATGGAGCGATATGCTGTATCCGTAATGGCGAATACATGTGGAGGCACTTCGTGTCGCTTGATGCCCTTGTATCGTTCCATGATCTTCTCTGTGTAGATGGGCAGCCTCTTGTATGGGTTCACCACCACGCAGAAGAGGCCGGAATAAGTCTGAAATAAGAGTACGCGTGTTAAAAACTAAGCTCTCCAATCCAACCGAGCATCCATAGTCAAAAAATTTAGGCTATAAACGGATAACAAGAAAAATAGAAATATTATACCCCAAGTGGCAAGTACATGCGCGTCCACTTCCTACAGTTTAGTTCATTTTCTCGGGTTACTTCGGGGTTGAGACAAATTCGAGGAAAAACACTAAAATGCGAAAAAGAAACGAAGGTACCAGTCTGCACTCCGAGAAACGATACTAACGGCGGATAAATTCTGATATATGATTTACTTCCGCAAACACTTTATAACACAAATATTTGCATCATTATTTCGCCCTCCCTCAAATTATTTCCATCAAAACAAAGGACAAATACGTTCTTCCATCCAGTGTCCATTCGGTAGTTACATTATCTTCCTGATGGTAGAAGGCGTATTTCATTAATGGCCGTAAGCTCTCCTCTACCGATATTGTAAATATCATTATTTCCAACATGAAGATATTAAGTCATCAATGAACGAACTGGGGAAATGTCGTTGTCTTTACCATTAGTTTGTGTGATGCATATAATACGCGAATGTGGTGTAAAAGTGATATGCTGAATGAATGAATTTCAGCAAAAGACTCCAGACTAAAACATTTCAAAACTAATAATTTTGATTTGAGAACAGAATTCATCTAACGCATAAATTAAAATTTTACAGAGCTTAGCGAAACTTCGCTATGGAAGGGTTTCATGAGAGATAAGAAATCAAACAAAGATACGCCTTCCATACTTTTTGCAGGCATGAACTATTTTTGGTGCAAATTTTCATATGGATACGGAAGCGATACCTAAAAATGAAAGATGCTTCTTGCATAACTGCTTCAGCCAAACAAAAACTATTGTTTTTCTTTTAGTTGCCTATACTTCGTACGTCTAAATGAATTAATGCACTTCGCACAAATAAAAGAGAAAATGTATTTTTCCGTCAGACCATATAATTTTGAAGAAGGCTTGGCGAACGTCTCGTCACTTTAATGTAGGAAGCGTTTAACCAATATTTTAAAAATTAAGACATTATGACATACAATTTTGGAGCTCATTTCACGAGATCCATTTCTTCTAGTGTAAAGAAGATTCGAGAATACAAATGTTGTTCTACACAATACTAAAGAGCATAGAATAGGCTCATTAATAATATTCTCACGTAATGAAAAATATGAGTAACATTTAGATATCACCATTATTTAAATATCAGTATTTGTTTTTCGAAGAAAAAGTGTGCAGTTCAATCAAAATCGTAACAGAGACTAGCTGTCGGGATGAAAGCATCGCTCTTCTTCCGTTGTAGAAAACACTTCTTACACAACCTTTAAGTAATCGGCGTCCCTTTGAATAGATCTTCCCTCCTCCCAGGAGCCCTACCCTCATGCACTCCATCTCTACAACGTAAACACGCCAATTAACGTCCACGCCGCACCCCGCTTCATTTCGACCGCAACGAGGGTGGGCACCGCGGTCCGCATTCGTTCATTTCCGCTTAGCATTTGATTCATCTGTAAGTCGGTGGAGCAGTTTCTTTGACCAAACTATCGCTGGCATTGAATGAAAATAATTCCAATATTAATCTCAATCTTCACTTAATAAAATTTATGAAGCTATTACGTTCGTAAAAATCGAGGCATTACAGAATATTCGTGAACCCAGGCGGAGGCTGTTTAAGACTCAAAATCAGACCCGGTATTATGTAACAATCGCATGCCGACTCTTACAAAGATATATAATTCTACCATCTTCATGAATACCAAGTCCCACACCTGTGATGAATATAATTAAATCGATCATTCGAGAATGCTAGTATCATTTTCAACTTCCTATCACAATTTCAACGTTTGAAGACAATGTCCTGAAAGTGGGTATGAATCAGGGGAGAAGGCGGTGAGGTGTTCCCAGTGACTGGGAGCACTATAGGAATTTTATGGACTGTAATTTCGACGAAAAATGAGAAGACATTAGTGAGGGCACTGACACGGAGAGGTTCTACAAAACTCGGGTGAGTACGAGAAACCCAAGAGCAAAGTAAGCACATGCCGTTGTATGTGTATTCAAGTAACCACTAAGGAATTAAAATTATAGATACCCATACTTACGTTGAACAGAAACAAAGAAGACCCACATAAAAGCTAGATAAATAAACATTAAGTTAACTTTTTTCCCCTGTCGACCTAGAAAAATCAGAAACATTGTCATGGTAATATTTCATCGAATGCAAGCATATGAAAAGTATTTTTTAAAGTTTGGCACCGAAATGATTAAATTTATAATGTGAACACCGTAATATTGATTGAACCAATTTTGAACAAATTATTGACGACAATAAAATAAATATATATTTTTAATTTATTTTACTGTCCCTTTCCATCCAAACATGATGTACGAAGTTATGAACAATGGTTTTGGTCGTAAAGTGTCAAAACAATCAAGTGTTAATTTCTAGACATTAGAGGGCGCTGATTCCTACATATTGATTAAAATTTTGCGAAATGTAACGGACGCGTATGATTGCCTTTATTCCACGTGTATTAAAAAATAGCCATGACAAAACGTTTCTTTATCGGTTAACGCGACATAAAATAAGCTTGATTTTGGTATATCTACCTTGCGTGTGCTTCTTCCGGAGTATTTCTAATTTTTATTCCTATGGTATATACCCGACTTCCCTGTCAACGACATAAGCTTCCTCTTGTGAAAGGAAACTGTTGCAGAAGTGATTTGTTGTATATACTTCACCGCGCCACTTCTCGTCTGGTAACAGTGGAGAAATGCTGTAAGAACCAGGAAGAAGGACAAGGAAGACGTACTACTTAAGGTACTGTACTGAAGGTAGTCGGTGCTTCGAGTCAAGAAACAGCAAATAGTTAAGTGCAAACCCTTGTCTTCCTACACTTTGTCTCCACGCCGCTCTAAAAGCAAATTTTCTCGAACAGTGCGATAGTGAATGTTTTAATCAACTAATTGTATACAAACTTACGATTATACGAGTATACTACTTGTCAGGAAACAATGCGTTCTTACACTATTCATAGATGACACCTTACTAAGGTACTTGGCTCCGACTGAACCACATACTAATAAAACATTCTTACAGCTTTGACGTATGATAATATTTTGAGTCACTCCAAACTTCTATCACTGCTTCAGTAAAGCGGCCCTTACACAGTTAACAAGCTCCGGATTGACTGTTCCAAAATCCTTCAATAATACTGAAGCTTCTTCAATGAACATTCAACGTGAGAGGTTGGTATTGAGAATATTCTGAGTACAGTACTTCACAAGACCGTGGCACTTTCGGAAGAAAAAAAAAGAGAACAATGCTTTCCTTTCTGCAACACGTATAAGATCAAATTAGGTTAAGGAAACTTAGTACGCGACGCTTGCTGATATTTTCGGAAGGAAAACAAAACGGTTTTCATCATCCTACATATTTAGTAATTTATCTCTTTATATACGGAGTTGTATTTAATTTTGGTCGAAATAATGTAAGAAACTTCCTCTTGAAGGGGTTACCTGGTATTTTTCTTCGATCCATCTTATACTCAATCATCACACATGCTTTTGCAGGATGAGTCATAGCTGAAGCCCGTCTTAACTGGAGGAAAATAGTGGCGGTCTGAGGAGCCATTTTTTAATGAAGAATTGACAATACCCAATACCCATATTAAAAATATATATTGACCGTGTGAAAGCCGCTTAACTACAAGAGTTTTAAAACATTTCGAAAAGAAGCAAGGCATTTATTTGACTATCGTTAATTGTTTGTTTAAATCCTTCCCTTCACAACTCAAATAATAGGTAATAAATACCTTTAGTATAGCAATCTAATTATATAATCTATCTAGTTCAATCTAATATATGACAAATTCATTTTCCATGGATTACACAAAAATTAAAATTAGATGCGAGAGTGAAGGTGGCATTTAGCAAAAATTTTGTTACCAGCATGGATGAAGGTTATCAATAGTGTCTTCTTCGAAATTGATCAATTTGGTTCCATTAATTAAAATGGTTGCAATATTTGCTACGGCAGTCATTTGGAACTTAATTGTAACCAAGACATTGGACCATAATAGAATTTCAAAAGATTGTTTTTCTGATGACTTGTAAAATATTAGATTGTAAATTAAATTATTAATATATTAACTTAGAGAAAACAAGTATAGCGTAAAAACCTTAGCTTCATTAACCTCAAAACTTACTTAGTGACTTAACGCCTTCGCGCACTCAACCCTTCAACTCAAATCGCCTTCCCTTTCCTGCCATATTTCTACTAGGAAAACTACTAGAACCGAATAATCCGAGTGGATTATATTATTTTCCCAGACACCCGATCCATTCCAGTTGATCCAAATAATATACTTTTTGTTAAAGTAGAAACAAATATTTAAAATTATTTTATTTCTTATTAGATACGAATTCATAAAAATGAGCACTTAATAAATTTTCAGTAATATGCCATGAGAATATTATCAATTCTAATTATTTTATCTAATACTCAACGTTAAATACAGGAAATATAGAATAAAGATAGCAATATAGAATACACAAGGAAACCTGGGGAGAATGCAACGCAAGGACTTCAAAACACAGTAATGTAATGGAAAAATTATAAGTTAGGCTCACAATTCAGCTTAAGAAATATTAAGAGGTACCGCACTTTGTTAAGCGCGCAAATACTTCTTTTACTTTCATGCACATTTTAAATACATTTCTTCCCTATTTAAACTCCCGTATTCAAAAAAATCTTATTATCAACTCTCAAAGTCAGAAACAAGCTAACAATGCAATTTGTAATGATATCTTCATTTAAATCAAGGCAAAGTCGGTCAATACATTAAAATAATCCAAAAAAAGAGCGCGTCTTATAATTTTTGGAATTTCAAGTAAAATACGAGCACTACTTAAAACTTGGCCGAGAAAAGTCTTAAAAAAGCGAACAAGTAAATTTAGAGCGAACAAAAAATATAACAGATAAAAACCTTCAAAAAACGTAAGCTCACAACTCACTCAACTATTAGCCCCATTGTCCATTCCTAGACTTAACTTGTTTGCTCTCAGTTTTCAATTTTACCTTTCTCCTTTTCTCTAGAAAAATATTTTTACTGAAAGTCAACAATATAAATACGACAAGGTAGACACCCCTTAGGGCCAGGCACTGATACAAAGAGGAGGCCATGGGAGTCATGATTCCCCGCAAAATAATCCAAATGACAATCGGGTGCAATGCAAGAAATTGGAAATTGGATTTTTTTTGCATCTTTAATTATACAAAAGTTTTGCATTATCACTTTTCCCTACTCCACAAAAAATTAAAATAATTACAAAATTAGGGCGTTGTCGATATAATCTCCTTAATTAACACTAAGATTATCTAAACTTACAATTTTCAAAAGAATTTGAGGTTGGTGTGTTTTTCTGCAATGTCCTATGAACAAGACTATATTTTATGACCTCCATCCCTTAAAAAAATATTCGTCTATATCCACCCCTGCTTAGGGCAAGGACATAGCCAAATGGGAAGGGGTCCAAGAGGTTAGCATACCGTACAATTCTTAAAGATAAGACATTACCGCGCTTAATTTTATAAAGTAAATTGTTGATTAAGTACGTTATATGATAAGCACGATGCGAAGCGATCAGTTTTATGTCGAACCAATTAACGTTGAAACCCCGTTTCTTCACGCGCACGTAAAAGTGAATAGAATGAAAGTGAATAAACACGTGCATTCTGTCACGATGAATTGCTCATGATTCATCCATAACACTTTAATTCCTCCGCTACGAAGTAGACGCAACAGCGGCACGGCGAGCCAAGGCCGACGCAACGGTCAGTTGAGTGGCCTCTAGGATGTTGGTTCCGGCATCAAGAGCTGACACGAGGGAATCGTGAAAGGAAGGGGAGGGTGGGATAACTTGAGAAGTATGAAGCGCACGAGTGCGCTCAGCCCATGTATCAACGAGTGTCATGTTTCCTGCACGCCTGAGCCATGCGCCAATGTACATTTTCCATCTCACTTGACTATTCGAAGTATAACAAAATATTCCTTTGAACAACAAGACATCAACAAAAAGAAAAAGGGTTAATCGAGAACAACAAAATTATGGAATTTATGGAAAAGTCGATTCGCCAATCAAATCAATCGCGGATTTCACACACTGGTACTGGTACGTCCTCCGCCACGAAGCGAGAATACACAACCATCATGTCAAAGGAAACATGTATAAATACGAAGTTACTCATAATGTAATATCAGTGACATTATAAATCTTTCATTTTAAGTTGAACTTTCCAAGGCAGGTAAAAGTATTACTAGTATAACCATCAACCAGGGTTTGCTTAACAAACAAAATATTTTCAATGACAGACTGGTAATAGATTTCAAATAACGCAACACGTAATTGCTGGAGTGGACGATATTTATAAACATACGCATATTCTCCTCTCTTTAAGAGCTATTTAGGTGTGAGTAGGGCGATGGCGGTAAGAATATGGATTCACAAAGAAAAAATTGGACAAGTACTGTCGGAAATTTCCTCCTGGCGGCATTATTTGGCAGACAAGTACTGGCGGCATTATCTCCTAAAATTTATTTATTTATTTCCATCAGCAATCGAATATGTTTAGAAAGGACTTCCATAATTGCCTCGCAAACGCTCAAAAGATTTCCCGCCTTTTTGCGAACGTGGCACTTGGCGCGCGCGGGAACGCGAGGTCTTACGCACGCGTGCACACACACACTTGTTAGCGAATCCGCGACGCACGACGGGATGAGTCACTCGGCCAACAGACCACGGCTGCCGCCGCCGCCCACGTCTCGCCCCACCCATCCACACAGTGCAACTGTCGCTCTCAGTGGTCGAAGCACTCCTAGCGATCTTTGCGCGGTGTAGCGGAGAGCAACATGGTCTATCACCGAGGGGCTCATTTTCAAACAGGATGGTGATTGATCTACATCTATAGTGCAATGAGCATTGTTCAAATGTGAATGGAAAGTACAAATAAAGAGGAAGAAAAACTTTCATGCAGTAAGAAGAACGTTCTAAGCAATATAGTACTGAAGAACATCCTTTAAGTTTAAAGAAATCTAAGCCCTTTCAGCAACCTTTCAAATCCACTCAAAGCTTTATTCACTCCATAATCAAAATCGGGAAACGTATCTTTCAGATTACACCTCTCTCAACAATTAATAATTGATGCAAATCTTCGATTTGTTTATGAAGTTGGTAATTCATACGAGAGAAAATACGAGAAATAAATCTCACCTTGATGTGTAAATGTTTCATTCGAATTCATTTTTATCGGTTATTCCATGAGTATAAGAGTCGTGACTCTTCAAGGAACTTTTTACAACATTGCGACGTTCCAAACAAAAGAAAACTACGAGTCATAATTTTATTTGAAATGTTCGTACATACATTAGAAATAGCTATAGCGAAGTTAGCTGGAGGTATGAAGTCAGATATGAAAATCCTCTAAGCGCTGAACATGTCTGGCAGCTGCGGACATCGTAAATGCTCATATTATACCACCGATTGTTTTCTGTACCATACAACGTTCTGGTATGTAGTACAAAATATTCCTGCATACTCTGTACAATTATGAAAAAATAGAAATAGGATTCCGATAGACGTTGAAATGCACATTTAGATTAAAAAAGGGAGGGTAACAAGATATAAGTCAAATATAAGGTAATTTGTACAAAAATAATGTCTCCAGAACAAATTCGTCTCTCGTAAAAAATATACACATACATTACAAATAACGGTGTCTTTGAGTTTACACAATTTTTATAGGTTTGCTTAATTAGACACGATATCTATAATACACTCCTATCAGAGATGACAGCGAGGACGTTAACAAGGCCGATGTCCAAGTGCGCATTCTTAATTCACGTACGGCGGAAGGACCTCACACAGGTGACTCACCTGTCTGCTACATCTCATCAAGACAATAGGAAAAAACGTGTTCAAAAACTGAACCTTAACTTCTCATCGGAAATTTTTGTTTTTAAAACTTGAAGACATACGCAAAGCCATACATATTGCTTTTCATATTGAAATAATGCTTTAAGACATTCTCAATTTTCAACGTACCCGAATGAAATAATACATTCATGAATTGTTTTGTATCTACCCTTTGTTTATAAACTTATATCAATTTTTGTATTCCTAATTTGAATGTAACTTCATATTTTTTATTTAATTTTCATACATTCCTGTTTTTGACAACCCTGAATATACGCAAAGCCAATACAGGGTTCTATTTGTACATTCCGTTGCGCCACTGAGCAAGGAGACTGACGCATCATATATATAACGATATTGTAGTAAATTATTTAATAACGTTAATAGTGTTGTTAAGGAATTACATCAGAATTCGTGAAGTACCTTAAATTAAAGGCTTCCAGATGTATCAACATTCTTATTTTAAAAATCACATTACTAATAGGCCACTCGAAGGTTTCATATTCAATACGAACACAAATTACTATATATAATTGTTGATGATCGTATTGCATTATGTTCAGTATAGCAATAAGTATATAATTTATAAATAAGCAATAAATATAGTAATAAGTATAAAGACATTAAAGATGTTAATAGTGTTGAACTTGATAAATATTATGGGCCCTAATGACCTTGCTGTTGACGAGCCCTTAAAGCCCCACAAAAAAATGATAAACATTTTCCCCACATTTTTAATTGCCGTGTATGAGGAACATTCACAAGATCGAGCACGTCTTTTGAACCAAAGCTTTTCATATCCGATCACTGATCGTCGAGATCGCCACTCAAATCAACTACGAACGTGCGCGTCTCAATGGGTGTCGCGATCTGCATTGCCAATGACTGTTGATTGAAATTATACGTGTAAAAGGTATCCTGATACGGCAACTGCATTCGAGAGTTGAGAAGGTAATGGAAGTAGTTTGATGATAAGTATATGGAACTCATTAGAAATGAACTTCCGATGATAACAGACATTTAACTAACTTGTTATTTGTAAGTTACACGAATTTTACTTAGAATTGTCCTATAAGTTAAACCACCACATTATACAAATATTAAATGGTAGTTTGGTCAACAAATACATTTACATCGAAACTGTTAGAGCTTCGTTGAGAATTTATTTTTCACCACATCAGATTAAGTAATATTTAAAAAAGTAACATTTTACGTTTTTTAATTAAAAAAAGAAAAGCATTATAAAACATTACCATATTAGATTTGAGAGAAAGTAAAGTAATGCGCTCTGATCGAGGAACATTTCCCTAAAGAGATTTCTGGAAAGGTGTGCGCGTGGGATTCTTGAGCGGCACTGCTCACGCCTCACCTCTCGGGTGCGGCGACAGAACCTCCTCTGTTGCTTCCAAAAGCGAACAGCGAGAGCAAGCCATACGAAGGGACTTTGGAGAGCTCAGTTCATGTGTCTCACTTTTCTTATCTCGTGTTAACACTATCCCATATGATGAAGAGCGAACGATAACGAAATGTAATGAGAAATCGCCAAGTATCACAGTAAACACTATCTCACGCACCACAAATTATATTAAATATGCTTTGGCCAATCAAAGAATAGATAGAAAAAACAAGTTTAACATCTCAAGTTAAAATGAATTTATAGAAAGTCAATACCCACTCTTTCGTAATTTTATAACTATCAAATTAAATTGTAGAGTAGTCAAACTTTTCTCGTTTCTGGTAGGAAAAATGAAGTTCTTACAAAATTACACGCCTGGCGAAGTAGTTCTACACCGAAAATTGATGAAATGTAAGAGAAATTGAACACAAAAAACTCAAACAGGCAAAGCTATCTTTATTATACTATAATTACTATTTTATTTTCATGTTTATCCAACACTCCGTGATATAGAAATACTACATCGAAATTAGATACAGACACCTTTCGAAAGTCTCTTTCATAGGTGGAGAGATAGCGAACTTTATTTTAGGTCGTTCAATTCAATTTATTTTTCCATGCACCTACTGACATTTAATTAAGTTTTTTTTCAATCTGAGTTTACTCTTCATTACACTTCTTCTAGCTCCTAAGGTCGTTATATATTTCATTAAAAAATAAAGTTAACAATTTTACCGATGCCGCTGTGTATAGGAATCCTTTAAGACGCGCTGAAGAGTGTTCCTAATTCACAGATTTGCAAACTCTCTAGGATTTAATTTTCAATTTATTTTTCCCTTCCTCCCAGCAGGCTATTATAATACCTTGTTTGCAATACAAATAATTCCGTGGTTCTCTTTTAAATTGTCTAAGATTCTGAACAATATCCAAATGTTAAGTACAAGCACCATGAATTAGAATCAACAGAATAAATAAAAATACATTTCTTAAAATATGCGCAACATTTCTTGAAACCTATAGTTCATGAAATCTTTGAGCTTAGAATGTCATTCAGAATTTCATTTATATCCATCAAGAAGTGTGCAGTTACACAGGAACATTTTAACAGACGCGAATACCTTAATTGCGATTTTTTGTTAAAAAGCACACATCCCTCTAACGTAAGATACGTAATAATGATAAAGGGAAATAATAGCGGATTAGGGTAGAGGTAGTGCGCCAGCGTGCAAATCTGAGGTCCTGAGTTCAAGCCCCTTTTCATACAGTATGCCATCCTTAAAATTTTTCTTTCCACTCTCACTCATATATATATAAAGAAAACACCGGATCTTGGTACGATGCCTGAGGACATTGAAAGAGCACGATATCCGTTGAGAAAACCTTCCCAAATTCATTTCTAGAGTATATCCCATAGAAAAGGCGTAAGTATTCCTGCACGTTGCAGAGTACATGTAACCACTACCCCTCCATTAACACTTCGCTCTGATTTATCCTCACGCTGATACATTGCCGCGAAATATGAAGTCTACTGAGCCACAATCATGCTCTCAATACTATTAACATGAAACAATATTACTATTTTCCTTTCTGTCCTGATCAAATTATGTACATGGAAAATTGTATCTCATATGAACTTCTATTACTTTCACAGCAATGGAAAATAGTGTAAATGACAAACCTGTTGCCAGAACGTTTTTGGAAAATCGTGAAGCAAGATAACCATTCACAGGCGGGATTCCAAATCATCTTCCCGTGCATTATTAAACGTACTCCCGACTTTGAGCATGTGTAGTTCGTTACAGACAATTAAGAAACTGTATCAAAAGAATTGCAGAAAATGAAACTGAAATTATACATGAAACTTTATCTAAAATTCTTCATACGTTCCATTTACGAAGGAAAACTACTAATTTTGGGCTAATATGTGTACTGGTGGTCGAAGAGTGACACGTTACCATGAGACGTTCACATCGAGAGAGAGAATAGAGTATTACAATTTCTTCAACATTACCCGTTCTGCCATGCCTAATTCTTTCTTTCACAAATGTACTAAAGAACAAAGCAGAAACACGATCCAAGTTGCAAGAACAGGCGACCTCGGCAACACAATGACACAGTCTCCGTGCACCTGTTTGGTAACGTTTGTATTAACAGTATCTCCCCACTCAACCACCGCCCCTTACCCACCACACATGCTGCAGATGCTAGGAGCTTGGAAACCCCCGGGGCGGAGGGGACCAGGCACGCGAAAAAACAAGCGGCAAAGGGGGTAAAAATAGCCATTACGCACGACGTTTTCTGCGAAAAGATCGTCCCCCGAGGCTTGTCATTCACGTGGTCGCATCCGCGCCATTGCGACCGCCGCCAAGGTTTATTGACACACGAGCCGAGCAAGCGAACAAGCCGCACCGCCCACTCACAGTATGACCAATAGACGGGTTTGTAATCAAATTGTTTTGTGTATATATTTCATTTCAAGTCAAGCAGCGCTGCCGAAGATATTGGAAGCAACAAATTTGACAGCACGTGTTTCTCGCAAGATTTCTAACATCAAGTTCACTCTAATTTGCGGTCCATCCTAAATTGTCACAACCCACATATTGTATGATGAAAACTACAAGAACCGTTGTTTCTCGTTTTACGAACATTAAAAACCTAACAAACTAATGAAACAAAGCATTACTGCAGAAAAAATAATTTTATTTGAATGAAATTAGATACTACTTTTGCACTAAAAACTACCTAGTTATAATCAAGTATGTTAAGAATGTAAGGTAACAAAGTTTAGATCAAAATGGAAAACCCACATTATATTGCAAGATACGTTTACTTAAAATAAGTGCGCTTTTGTACGCATAATAAATTTTGATATTGTCGCAGGGAGATGTTCAAGTACAAAAGAAAAATGTCATTTTTGTAGCACAGACATAGGGACGCGAATAAAATGGCTCCCGATTTTTTTATTATAATTATCATCACAAGAATGTTGCAGTTTTAAGCTGATTATTGAATATATTTGTGCTACGCAGGAACAAGTGAATCGGGCGAAGAGAATCAATCACTGCAACTTACGAATGATACCGAAATATACTCACCAACACTTTTGAAGTGTTTGATTCATGAATTGTATAACGATGTGACAGACTGTCTCAACAGATCCGGTGGTGAGCGGGATTCACTGACGTCATCTCCACATCTAAATCTCCTGAAGTCACGTCTACGACGAACGTACCGGACGCAAGGCTATGCATTTTGAATTCACAATATCCAATACATGAAATAAAACTAATAGCAACAGAATTACAAAATAGTATGTAGCAAACAACACCGAGCAATATAACGTAGCAAGCTAATCGAGTTGCGCCTCAAATTGCGCTCATGAACAGAATGTCAACTTTGAAACGTGCAAACAGGATGCGTATTTTAAATACGACAATTTCTTATTATTAGTAAAGCGATTACTCCTCGTTTTAAACTCTTATTATTTTCAATTGACAAACTTCATTTTTATAACAATTATACTACAATTAAACTATGTTTTCCAATTTCAAGTGACAATAAACGTGTAGAAAAATAATGTGTTTCTTTGCATGGGTTTGTCTGAAAATATTCCAGTAGAAGTTTACGTGTGTTGCAAGGTAAAATTATGGACATAGTCAAATTCTATCAAATTCTTTTTAAATAGTCATTTTTATCGTACTGTTTGTTGTTCGTACCATTGCTCAATACCTCGATATTTTGTACTAGAAATATTCCCTTTAAATTGATCATCATATTCATTCAACTCAAAATCTTTTTTGTCGGCAGGAGAAGCGATATACGGGAAAGACAGGATGTAGATTACGTCATTAAGCTGTCCAGAAATACTAATACATTCCACGAACAAACAANAAAAAAAAAAAAAAAAAAAAAAAATATGCCCAATCACGCAAGTATAGAATAGCGAAACTCATGAACATCTGCAGGATATTATATTCCGTTCCTTTTTGTCTTTGCTTAAATATTTATATTTGTAATACAAAGGTAATAGTATGATTCTTACATTGTTTCTAATTATGTAATATTGTTTTGTATGTTCAGCGTAAAATCCATTATTTCCTCTTCTTTTTCTTTTTTTCCCCCATCACGTATTTAGATTTCAGTGAAATGGCGGAAGAGCAAGCCATTAAGGTCTGAGCCGTATCACAGAATGCAATTAAGGATTTTAAAAAGCTCTATATTTCCTGTTTGCATTGCACATGTAATCAGACAGAAATGGATGATGATTGAAAATATATGTAATGTATTAATTGAAATGTACGATATTACTCATCGATAAATCGCCGTAAATTAATTCATTAATCCCATTACCGATTAGTTTCAAAGTACTTTAAACTATACATTAAAACTATTGTTACGTGGCGAGTATTAATCGTACAAAATGAAAAGTCTGTATTATAAATGTCTTTCAATTTGACTTTCATCTTTAAAAATACGGATCCAGCTTCTCGGGGTTGGCGGTTCTGGATATAATGCAAATATAATGGGCTCTGAGTATAATGTAAACGCATGTAATTATTCTCATAGTGGATTATTTAAATTAACTTTTTTTTTCCTAAGTGTAACTAATGTGAACTTTACAACCACAAACATTTCTGAAAATAAAACAATTTAAGTATTTCGAAAATGTGCATTTTCAACCAACAATAAAAAAGTTTATAAACACCTAATTTGATATCGTCTTACGTTTGAGTTGAGGGATCTAGTTATTAGATGTGGTAAAAACTGAGGTGTAAGTCATGAGAGGGCGAATGCACGATTTGTTCTAATATGGGGAGGTCGCGACTAGAGAAACAGACTTCGGGGGGGGGGGCTTACAGTTAGTAGGATTGTAGTACACCTTAAGGGTCATCGATTGTCAAAGTAAGAAAACACAATCGCAAGCCAACACCAAGAAAAAACTTCTCAAAGCTTTTTATTTCAATTTATATATTGAACATAAACCTTGTTTTATATCGGCGCAGTAGCGTAATCGTGGTTGCCGACAATGCAAAGAGTTGGGGTTCTGTTGTCCTTCAGGGTACGTTTCTAATAAAAGTACTCTTTTATAAAAATAATTTTACTAAATAATTTATTAATTTTATTAAATATTTTGTTAATTTTACTAAATAATTTATTAATTTTATTAAATAATTTGTTAATTTTATTAAATAATTTGTTAATTTTATTAAATAATTTATTGATTATATTAATAAAGTATTAATTATAGACCCAATACCGAAATCAATTTCTCAAGTCGCAACCTCCCCTAGTACGTGAATGTTCGTGTTAATGATAGTAATCGTCGTGCTCTGTCATTCATTGTTTTATGTGCTTTTTTGTTTTTGTTTTTACGTCAGTCCTTTGTCCATGATTATGCTTCGGTAGCGTATATTCTTTCGCCATTGCCAGTCTCTTAGGTCGGTTTCGTCTAAGGCCTAATGTTTTGTCTTGTTTTATTTTATTTTAGGTCGAACAGGATTGTTTTCGTTAGTATATGGAAAATTGGGGTCCGTGACATTTACTCGCGTAGTCGCCTCAGGAAGGGATTGACAAGTACCTTGATTTTAGTCTTTAATTAGGTCTCGTGTGCAAGTGCAGTAACGTTGTCGTTGAAGTGTACTGTTATCAGTTTGGGGGCTGGGGCTAAGTCATTAATGATGATTGTGTTTAGATGAGAGAGAGAGAAAAAGAACGGCTCTTGTTCTTGATTTAGTCCTCCATCTGGAAGAATCTCAATTTAGAAACAAAACGTTCTATTAGTGAGGAATGAGCGAATAATTTTGAACAGGCAATGTGGGACGAAAATAGGGAATTGAGAAGAATGTGGAACTCTGTCGAAGGTTTAAAAATTATCCAGGAAAACAACTGGGCCTTGCTTGTTCAAGTCGACAACTCCGGTAGCTCTGGGTTAGCACGCTAGTCACTCTTGAATCAATTCCCAGTGGGGCCAGGAAAGATTTGGAGCTTTTCACTTCAGTGTCCCAGTTTATATAGCTGTGACAATAGAAAAGCGAACCCCCTTCCTTCTATTCATCTGCTACTATTCATAGTATCACTAACGCTTACTATTATCAACTACTCCTACTAATACCTCCACGTGGGTCAAGTTGTTGATGGAACCAGCTATCCGGCGAACCTTCTAACTAACAGCCCCTACCACCACCCTCCTACATCCTATCGCTCCATGTAGATAATCTTCAATAGCACGCTACATTTCCCATTTACAAATTTAAAAAAAGTCGACAGAAATTTGTTGTAATGGTTAAGATTTTTTGTAGATATTTGTTGTATAAGGCATAGAACTTGGAGTACATCTCTGCCACTTGCACCGGAAATGGAGGAAGCAATTGAACGAGCAAATGAGATCAGAGTCTTTCCTTACGAAATGATAGTCATGTCATCAACCATGATAGTTTTTTTTTTTTTTNCTCGTCAACAGCAAGGTCATTAGAGCCCATGCAGGTGGGGGAAAATGCAGTTTCGCACCATAGAGAAGAGCCGTAGTGACTCTTCCCCGTGCGTGGGACTCGCCGAATATCTCGACCATACCCACTAAAATAACCCTCTTGAATTCAACAAATATCCAAATACAAAGATGAAAGAAAAGAAGAGAGTTACATTATATCATAAAGAGAAAAAAAAATCTAAAAATTATATTTTCTACTTACAGACGAAGGATGAAAGGAAAGAAGACAGGAAAGAGGAAAAAAAGAATGCAAATTTTAAACCCCGATCTACTCATAAAATTTAATAGTTTATTAACATTAACCGTTTCATTTCCGAGAATTGTTGGTAAATCTACAACCAGACCATTTAGTCTCCGTGTACTCGAGAATCTTCTGCAATCAGTTAGTAGGTGACGCACTGTCAGAGAACATCTACACTCCTCACAAACGGGTTCATCATCAAGTGTAGTAAGCGATACCTATGAGTGAGAGGACAATGTCCTATGCGCAGGCGTGTCAGCAGGACCTCGTAGCGCCGGTCGTGATAGCCGTATTTTCATCCAATAAGGTGGGGAAAAAATCCTAAACACTTCAAAATTTACATCACTGAGGCCTACTAACGGTATACTTATACAAAATTAACTACCACAAATTATTAAAACTACATAAAAAATTAACGTATTTGTATGAAATGAAACAATTAACTGTCAACACTTCCTAGATGAAACAGCCCTAAAAGAACACTTAAAAACATAATGACAACACTAAATATAATAAAATGGTTGAATGAAAAAGGCTCAAGACACCATTTCTTCATGTTACGACAATAATATGAAGTATCAGAGCTTTAGTAAAACTCGCGTCACGCTTTTTATTATCGGATTTTTTATTAAAGACTTCTCATTTTGAACTGCTGTATATGCCACAAAAATTGTAGAAAAATCTAATTAACATCATTAAATTTGTCATGTTCTAGTTATACTCAAATTTAAAAAACGGTTCTAAGAATGAATAATATTGGTTTAAATCAAATTTTCCAGAAAATGCGAAATTTTTAGTTTTTTCTGATACGTCGACTTTACTATTTTTTATAAAATAAACTAAGAGTGACAAAAATAATTCTTATTCAGCAAATGATCACTGTTGTATTTGTGACATTTAGTAATTTCACGCTTCTGCATGCAATATATAATGAGTTATTAGTTTTTTTCTTCTCGAAAACACTGCTAAAACCAGACACATTATTAGAGAATAAAATTTATACTGTCTCACTCAGAAGAATTTCATAACTACGTTACAATTAAATATAAACGTTTAAAACTATTTGTGTAACCTCCAGCAAGTGATAAGTAAAACCATGTTTTCAATTAGCGACCAGCAATGGGTTTCAGTCACGCGCATTATTGCCGCGCGTATCACTCCATTGACTGGTATAGTTTTGTCAGCTGTGAGTCCAGTCTGTTGATTGAAAACGGTACTGGCAACAACGCGCGTGACGAAAATGCACCGCTGGCCTATTATCCAAAACATGATTTTATTTACCACTAGCTGGAGGTTACACAAATAGTTTTAAACGTTTACATTTAATTGTAACGTGATCATGGCATTCTTCTGAGTGAGACAGTATACATTTTATTCCTTAAAAATGTGCCTGGTCATTTTTTTACAATGTTTTTGGAAAAGTGTAATAACTCATTATATTTTGCATTTAAAAGGTCAAAATTTTGAAATGTCACAAACATAATGGTTAACATGCGATGAATAAGAATTATTTTTGACACTATTAGTTTATTTTATAAAAAAATAGTAAAGTTGACGTATCGGGAAATAATGTAAAAATTTCGCGTTTTTTGAAACATTTCTGCTTATACAACAGAATTAGTCATTCTTAGAACCGTTTTTTAACTTGAGTGTAAGCAGAAGAAGGTGACAAATTTAATGGTGTCGATTAGTTTTCTAAATTTTTTTGTGGTATCTACAGCAGTTCAAAGTGAGGGGACTATAATAAAAAAATCCGATAGATGCGATGGTATACATACATGATGTAATAATACCATATCCCACAAGCGTCACTTCATTTTTTAAATGAAAAAATGGCAACGAGATCATTATAATTGTGACGCAGGCGAATTAAAGAAACTGCTTCAGATATTATAGACACGAAATTTGGTGAATTTGAATGTACGCAACACGGTGAAATTCCGTAAAAAATCAAACTTTTTTAGGTATGCGGGTAATGAAAAAACTATATAGCAGTAAAGGAGATCAAGCTTTCGACAAGTTTTTTTCAAATTATGGAACCTTATCGTAGAATTCTATAAGGCGCGAGTCGCAGTTTTATAGGATACCCAAATGTTTATCGTGAACATTCTAGACGCATTATCTCAGAAATCTTCTTATCAATCCAATTCAAAATTTCTCAGGGCACAATAATTGAAGAAAATCGATTCCGTCTATGTAGAAACAAGCTACAATTATTTCACTATAAACTACAGTTTTGTCTATTAATGTTTCTTTCCATGCGAGCACTAGACTTGCATGACAACTGACCAGTTCTGCAAAGTTAATTTATCTCCGACAATCCCTTACTCGAGGCAACCATTTAAATGAAGTCTTTAAACATGTTAACACCGAGTTTTTGGAGGCGCATACGAGATGCCTTGAGAGCGACACGAGGTCTGTGGTCTGTGTTGAACATCGTTGAGGGAGTTCTAGAAATTATTTGCAAGGACGATTTTGAACTTTTGAGTAGTAACCGGAAGGCAGGAACGACAGTGACATCCACAAAACCGTACAATGAACGACAAAAGATTTAATTCCAGCAGCGATGATGAAAGCTGTGCGTTCCCCTTTCCCTCCTCCTCCGTAAGCCACCACCTATTTCGCTCCTCCCTCGTTCCTCGCAAAACCATTCTGCCACCCACTCACTCATTTTCTCCTGCTACTCTTCGCTAGATCGATCGTCGTCGAGCGACATTGACTTTCCGCAGGCTTACGAAACTGAGCCACACAAGCGGAACAGTGTAGAATGCCGAAGGAGACGAGGGTAGCGTGGGGGCATACGGACGGACTGACGGACGGACACACAGCCCCACGACTAAAAATACGGCTTCCCGCAGGCGGACGAGAATTCGGGCGATCACAGCTCACATGGCCACATCGACGCTTCGTCACAGCAAATTACATGAGGGGAGGGAGGAGGGGGATTATTATCACACACTCATCACTAGCATACAAAAGTAAATCAGACCGGAGTCGTAAAAAGATATTGCGGAGAGGTATGGATTGAATTGAATTCTCAAGTTCTAATATTTGCTCCATTTACATTAGAAGAAATTATTAAAAAGTAAAATCTATGGAATATTGAGTAAAAATGTATAGCGAATGCACAGATTAAGTCAATTTTCTGAGAAACTCTGAAATCCTGGTGGAAAATGTTATGTGAATTACAACACAATAAAGGGTTATTTGAGATTTCCCAAACAAGAGTATTATATAAAACGAAAAAAAGTTAAGAATTGATAGAACTATTTAATGCTAGATATCAAATAGTCAAGCCCTATTTGGCATCGGTCCAACAGAGTTCTCCGAGAACTGGCTTCCATCTCCTTAACCTAGTCAGAAACATCATTCACAATACAGACATGTAAATACAATCAACACATTATCCTCTCGAGTTGAACTTGAATATTTATAACTGCATTTTAGAGATTGAGCAGGTAACTATGCCAATGACTTAATTTCTAACCACTGTTCCATCGTTTCTAAATTGAAGTCAATACTTAGTTTTCAGGTGAACGTTTCCTATTTCAGCTATTTCACAACAAGAAATGAGTAATAAATATTTCGTACAATAAGGTAGCAGATACGCTACCATCATTTCGTGAGGTTCCGCAACAGTTTTATACATTTTATAAATGGTCAGTCGTAATCAATTTTATCTTATTGAGGATCTTAAGATTTTTAAGTTGGGAAATATTGGGTCGATGTCTTTAGCTCAAAATGTGTTAGATGTGTTATTCCTTAGATGTACATCTTTTCATCTAAAATAAGTTATAAATATTACATTTGGTTAGAAAAAAGGTCTGTAGTCCATAGCTACCAACTTCTCACTTATATTTTCAAGGTTTATGACGATAATTACGAAGTCCTTCTATTCATAACTTTTGTTTCAATTCATGACTTTTGTTTCTATTCAGGAATTTCTGTCTTTGAATACAGGGTTCGAATAAGTACTTAACACCATTTCTTCGCTAGGGTTAACTAATTGCAACATTTTTGTGATTTTCTTGGAAACTTAATTTTTCTTTTCCAATACCGGGCGGGAAAATTGCCTAATTCGCGCCAGAAATTGTTACATACAATAGTGTATAATTCATTATTTTCTATATTTCGGAAACTCTTCCATTTTACACGGTACAGGCATATTACAGTGCACCGTGCCACAGATAACCTTTCAGATGGAAGGGATATGGTAGGAGGTACGTTGCCTTGCCCGACACATTTATCTGAAGGAGTCCCATTCAGAGAAATCGCCTACCTTTGACGAGCGTGGTTTCGAACACTCACTCTTCCACGCGAAAGAAACTGGGGAATGAAGGAACTACCAATATGCTACCGCTATCCCTTCTTTACGAAGCATTCTATACTTCTGTGTTTCATACTTTAATTGAACTGATACGCTTAATTGATGAACGGAGAACCATGTTTGATTATTTCATTCTTAAGCAGCATTTATTATAGCGTCCAAATCTTCACACATTCATTTTGTGCACGTGGAAGATCCTAATAAGCATAGCAATAAGAACAAATAAGCAAACTTACAATCCGTCACTATCAGTTCGTTCTTGGCAGTACAAGGAAGTATATCACGTCGAAAGTAATTTTATTTGCGTTATCACAGGCACCGGGGCGTGGGATGGATATCTTATCAATGTTAAACACATTTACCAGACACGCATGCCTCCTCCAAGTCCAGCAAGAGGAGAAAAGACGAACGCGCTCATCTATGTTGTTGTAGGACGTGAGTAACAAGGATTTTATTTCGGAGGAAGATCTTACACCACATATGTAAACATATGTAAACATGTGTATATGTATATAAGTATGCATTATTATTTTTTATTTATAAGACCAGAGAGCGAAAGTACGGCGTATAATCCCAGATAGTGACCAGTTGGTCGAGATACTGGGAAGAATGAAGAAGGAAAATGTAAATAAATTTTTAAAAAGTCTTTACGCGTCTATCGTATCAACTGAATGCAGTGCATGTGCATACCAATAGAGTCGATAAAAATGCAAACAAACTCACAGTCCAGTAAAATGATTATACAATTAAATTAAAATACGGCACATATATACGCAAGTATTAGAAATTTTTACATGTCCATAAAAACAAACCACCATTGGAGATTCTAGTTCATTATTTCAGAAAAAAGATTAATACGCAAGAATGAATTAATACGCATTACTAGGATTCAAGATTGACAACACATGAACATTGTACGAAGTAAGTTTAATTAAGAGCACTAAAAGAGTAGTTTATTTTTACTATTGTTTGTGAGAAGTACATGAGGCAAGACAATTGATTTTATTCAACAAAAAATATGTTAGACTTACAATACGTATTTTTTCTGAAATATTTTTAGAATACTATTCTTGAAAACCCAGAAAGTTTTTCACAAAAGTTTTTACTATTTGTTCAGTTGACTCTGATCAAAAATGGTTCCCGGCCACTATTCTAAGTTACTTTGGTATCTTTAATATTATTTTGAACAATATGACGACAATTTCGAAAATTCAAATTAATATAAATCAGAAAAACTGATTGAATTTTTAGTCTACATTAAATATTATTTCAAGAAACGCGTCAAGACAACCCTGCATCTTGATAGTTCGTCGTAGAACGCGATTACAGCATTCCAACTACCTGCAGATGTAGCTCTTCATGCGTAATCGCGGGTTCGCTTGGCACAATTTGGCAGCAAGTGAGTACTTCCATCCTTGCCTTCCAAATGCTTTAACGAGGCATGTATGCAAAACAGGCAACACACACCGCTGTGGTCGTTCTCGAGGAGCAAGAAAGCAAGTCTTCATATCCTACATGACTTCAATAGTCTCCAACAAACTATAACAAAAACAGCTTCTTGCTAATGAACTATTCCTAAAACGAACTATTTCGAACTTCGTTTCTGGGTATCGAGAAACCCTTCATTTAAAAACTTATCGTTAATACTTACTGTACTCGCAGTACAATAATCTAGGGTTCCACTGTCTTCATCAGATACCGGTAATGAGATAGTGACTACACATACACAAATTTAAGATTTCCACATGTATGAAGTATACGTAACGTAAAGAAATAACATTATTCTTAATCACGAACCCAACGAAAATTACTACGATTGAGCACGATAAATATTATGCACCTGGTTGATTCCTAAATTTCAGATGTTATGAATAAAACATAATATATTAAAAGAATTCAGATGATAATCGTATTTGAACCCTACATGTACGCAAACGCTCGTCAATTTACAACCACTAGGCAACCCTCCGGCACGTGAATCCAACAACCCTATTCACACATTTTGCAACAAATGAGGAAATTTCCAACAAATCAATTTCCACGAATGTTACACATTATAAAATTGTGATGCGAAATTACTTAAAAAAACTACTGTTGGAAATAATTTAATATTTATTGGGCGACTGTTCTCCAATGCAGTACTGCCTCCTAATTGGAATGTTAGTTCTCAAATGTGTCCAGTTCTTAAATGAGAAATGGAAAAAGGAAGACTACACAAAGTAGTAAACACGCGAGACAACTAATATGCTTGTGATGCTAGTTATACAGATCAGTTAGTAATACAGATCTACTTCTGTCTTCTAATGAACTAACTCTACGTTCATTACTCGTTCAACATCAGTCTGGCGTCGAACTTACAAGGGTTCCTCCTCCTGAAGATGTTGACAGCTGACATTATTGTTTCCTTACAACCTTTTAAAATATTTTTCGATGACCCTATATATAAATGGAGGAATGATTGAAAAGAAAATTAAAGAACTATCGATTCAAACGGGCCTGGAATGTAAATTGTAATATTTTAAAGATGATAATAAATAATTTTCAGACGAAAGATGAGGAAATAATACGCTATCAACAGAGAGTATTTCGCAAAGACAACGAAATGATATCCAGCAAAGATTTCCGTTCAATAACATTGTACCAAACCAACGCACGTCCTCATAACCATTCCTACCCGTGTCCTTCCAGCCAGGTACAACAACTGAAGAACAATTCCCAGCCAAAAGGCAAACCTTCTAAGGTCCAAATTCCGAGAAGCATTCAAACAAGTATATGTATATACCATTGGGAAAACTGAAATGATCTCGGCCAGATCTCGGCAAACTTACTATTTAGCAGAGGCCCTATTGTATTAAATGCCTAAAATGAAACTATACTTCTGAACTTAGGTTGGCACAAATTCTTACTTCAATTAGAATGGAAGGTGGGTATATTCTTCAATAAAAAGGGTACATCTGCCAAAAATCAAAAGCTGAACAAAACTTTACTAACACATTGAACCGATTGTAACTGGTCTGATACGGGTTGTTGAATTTGTAGCTCAATTAATTCAAGTGTCAAGCAAAACTATATATCATCGTCTAGAATAGAACAAATCGAAATGATTTCTCCCGATACAAACATTTTTATTTAATGACTTCTTTTTTTCTCAAGCACCATAACATTGCACCACCACCTCAGAAATATAACAGCGGAATTTGATGAGAGGCAAAATTTGTCGATTAACTGGTAGATACAAATATTTTCTAAGAGGATGGGCACAAAGTAGTCTAAATGAAATAAGGATTTTTTTAAGGATTAAAATTGTAAACAAATTATAAATAATTAATACGGTAAAATATATATTACTCGGATTTCCATTCGGTGTCTGTTTTCGTTTCTATTTTCCAGTCTTATGTCTTTGGTTTCGGATGACATAAAATACTTTCCTTTCGCTTGTTGATGATTGATAAATGGATTTCATGACTGTTGAAACATTAACCTGATGTAGCAATGCAATGGAGAAATTATTTACTACGTCTGTATAAAACTTCACTCATGCGGTTGTAATAGATAGTAATTACACTTCCTGTATGTATTTCTGTATGAGAAATTGGAACCAAATTTGAGAAATTTTGTAAACTGTACTTAGATACCATATGAAACCGGGGAACGTTGTCTCGCGGGTCAGGTTTTCGAATGGCAAATGACTCGTAAAGAAGACTAGGTAGTTTCCTCTGAAAGACCACGTAAGCAGTATCACTCGACACCTATACAAACATTTCAAAGCTGCTTCCGTTACGAAGAGGAGGTTATTTTTCTTAGTTTTCTCACCAATATACACAAGTCCATAATACACGACCATAATAACACACCTTTGAGATTTTAAGTATTATCATGAATAGAGGTTTCTTGGGCATCCAGTGATCTAATAACGGTGAAGTAAATATTCTTCGTTTGAAGGAAAAGAAGAAAGAAGGAAAAGATGGAAGTAAAAATTGAGGGAAGTGAAAATATACTCTCAGCAAAAGTGAAAATTAAGATTATTTTTAATGAAATGCTTTTCTATCTTCTAATTTACGAATAAAGATTATCAATAAATATTTTATTAATAACTAGACATTCAATGTCTAGTCAATAAAGTCTGGTGAACAGTTGCCCCAGGCTAACGTTACGGTATGCGAAAGTATGCCAGGCCTAATGTGCGGAAACCGGGGCACGTTTTCGCAAGTGCATTAAATCCAGTCGTATTAATTTTATCGTGATTTATTTGCGAAACGACTAATATAGTTTGTACTATGTTGTATAAGAAGGTTTGGTGACCAATCTGATATGACAAGTGTCTCAAAATGTTTATATGGAAAAAAATCTAAGAAAAAAAAATACCTGCCCTGCACTCCCACTCTGTTATTAAAATTATATTAAAAACTGAATACATTATCATGTATGCGAAATGTGTGACACGTTACTAGAAACAACTCTTTGCATTCGAATAGATGATGTATATTTAGAGGGGAGGACTTCGTAGAAAGAGTGTCTCCGTCTCCGAAACGAAGAACATCTCTTTGAGGTTTAAAGTTGCTTTGTCTGTTTTTGTCTCCTCCTTCTACAGATGGGGACAACCCGTTGAATATCTACAAGTATATTTCTAAGTCGAAACATTTTAAATCGAAGGACTGGATGGAAATGGCCAAAAGGAAATGTGAAAAAAAACGGGTGGTGTTGCGGACAGCACCTCTGCGATCCCGAGTTCGGTTCTCGACTCCTAGTCATTTTCATCTAGTTCCAGTACCAATATAATATTCTCAACCAATATTTGTAGACGGAAGAATTATAAACATAGACAAAAGCGTAAACCAAAGAATACAGACACAAACGGTTTCTAAGTAATTTACAAATATTAACTAAAATGAAACGACATGAAATTGGAATAACTTGACAATAACTTCTAGCATGTAATCACGTGTCTTGGAAATATATAAAAGATTTTTATAATGAAGGTATTGCTTCTTCCGATTATAGAATTATCTAAAGAGCAAGAGCCTCGACTTTACAGTATTAAATTAAGGCGCTGATTACTACTTCAGAATGTTTTATTCTTCACAAAAAAGGAGAATAAATGTAAAGGTAATGCAATTTATTCTTTAAAAACGTTTCCTGGCGCATGGCGCGGTAAATAACCACTTGTGCTGAAACATAGCCACTATACATATTTTTCATTTATTAAAAACTTCTCATATTCCAGTTCCCAATAATGATTATCATGGTTTTCATTTTCCGCCCTTTTAATATTCTTTACGATGTATATTTAAATACTGTACATTATATTTTTTAGCGGATACTATAGAAGGCATTCCGTATTTCTATTTCAGGATGTAAGGAAACAATTGACACAGGGCGCCGCCGTGGAGAAATATTTTACCAGATTACTCTTAAAATAGTAATTAACCACACGCAGTTCCAATTACACATGTGTCAGTCTAACTATATGATTTTAGCAATATATAAACGTAAAAGTGCACTTGTGTGTCCGGGGATGTGTATATCAACCATATTACTGAACTAATCTTCCTTAAATTCGACACAGAAGAAACTTGAAACCCTGAGTACATAGGTTATGCAACATCTTAATGAATTTGAAGTTTCACACAATCAACGTTAATTTAAAGTAATAATCGGAATGGTACTGACCGAATCAACGTAAAAACAAAACTATTAAAATTTTGACTATCTTTTCGTCTTATTGTATAGGTTTACTAAGATTTTCCGATATTCCTATAGTTCTTATATATTTTAAAGGAGTGAATTGATGTGAATTTTGTTCGCAACTGGAATTGTAATTGATAACGTATTGGTGCCTACATATTTCACTGATTTTAAAGAAAAAAAGGACGAAAAAGTCGAAGCACCTAGAAGCGAATTAAGATAACACTCAACATGCAATAATAACCATCGCAATTCTTCAGCTTGATGTAATAGATATGACGTGTTTATGTGATTGCGTTGTTAACACGATAGACAATACGGATATCAACGAAAGTTCAAGAAAGAATACCAAACGCAAAAATTCACACATGCAATACCGCAAACTATATTTAAAATTAAAAAGGAACCAAAATCTACCAAGAACATTGCCAAAATACTTAACTCTACAGAACACACAAAAATATTTGGGAGCTATTTCCACATAGACTTCTTTCACCCATGTATCTCAATGAGCCAGAAAATAGACAACCCGCTATCAACAGAAACACTTTTGGAATCAATAAGTTCATCTCTGAAGGATCAATAGACGCAGCTGGCAGCCGCACAGTCATGATGGAGACAGCACGAAGCAGCACTCAAGATGGCGAAAAGCAGTGAAACTACGTGACAGAACTTGATAAATGAGAAGGTAATGCCGCGCAGTTTTCCACACACAAAAACATTAACAGCCTGATCTAACACACTTTACAGAATCCCAAACAAAACAAAAACTACCAACAATTATATTTCATTTGTCAACTGAATTTCAAGTATACGCGCGAAGAGCATACTACGTTTTCGGGTGGAATTTTATTTATTTATTCTTCAATCTTGTCGGGCGACCATACAATCGACTGGGGAGACTTGAGACAATTCCTACGGGTATCCCGATAATAAAATTTAATCTCTTTAGAAATAATTCTGAAACAAATCCAGTTGATGCTGGTTGGCTTTAATGTTTAAATGTGAGAACTCTCCAATTGGGTACTCTGAAGAAAAAAAAATCCTGTGTTTAACGCAATCCCATCCTGGGGTAATTTCCTCATTTAGGTTTTCCGTGTTACAAACGAAAGATTAGCGTGTACTGTATTCACAAAAAGAGATAGATAGTAATTCAATATCAACAGTGACTCCACACCACAATTTATCCAAACGTGATCCGAACTACCGTCTATACAACTCAATGATGTTTCCGACCACTTAGATGAGTGGTTATCTCAAAAATACGTCTACTAGGCTATTTGTGCATAGAGTTATAAAAAAAAGTCTTATTAGGAATATTTTAGTCCAGAAGTAAAGAAAATGGTAATATGCTCTTAACAGATGTATAATTAATTTTCCCTTTAAAATGCTGAAGTATATCAATACTACTTTTATCCAGATAGCCGGATTGAACTTATGAATTCCGCGAGAGTTCCTTCAGTACTCGTATAAATCCCACATCTGATATTGGTTAATCACTAGTATCTATGAACGCCCACCATACAATTTAGTATAATAAAGCATCTTCTCTCTTCTTTTACGAGAATTTGACTGACTGCTTTGGGATCACTTCTTTTGCAGATCATACAACATTAAGTATTTGAAGTTGATTTTTTTGTAGTGAATCCTATACTGCAATCTAAATAAACTATGATTCTATATTTTATAGACAAGATTTTACAGAAGGAATGGGAATACCAGTAGAACTTGTACACTGTACAATGGAACAATTCAATGACAAAATTTCCCACGGCAGGTGAATAGTGCAAGCCTAGTGGGATATCTTCGTCTCATACGACGCAATCTGTCGCCCTCAACTGGGCCCTAATTTTCATCAGATGATCGATGACCCCAATTAGGCTTGTTGAACTCTCTTCACTTGGTTGGAGAGATTTGTTTGATAGTAATTTATTCTGTGAAGGAACAAAAGCCAATGTAATAGTCATGTTGTCGATATGTGAAGTTCTTTCAGTTTTGTCAATTCCAGCACATTTCCAGCAGTTTTGCCAACAGGAACATAGGTTTTTGTTTGACAAACCCATGTATTGTATGGGTTCTACAAGTCTTGTCATTAATAATTCCGCCCGATCATCATCGACGAAGGGCGCCAAATATAATAGTGTACTTTGTGTAAGGTCACCACGGTTAACGGCACGTAGAACATACTGAAATTTACTTATTAGGACAAGATATTTCTAACTTTAATTCCCTTCCTAATCAGTTTTGTTTTAAGAAAGTAATTACAATCCTTCGTTTAACTAATTTAAAACAATGCCACTTTCAAATGTGCAGTAAGAAGATAAAGAGCCCATCTTGAAGTCGTAGACTCCAAGGTGGTAATACTAATGCTATTCACTTTAATCAGGTTAATGAACGATAATGCAGACAACACAAAAACACGTCAATGACTATATTCGACGCCACACGCTAACTAATGATCAAGCGAATTTGCATATTTTTTCATGTCTCTCATCAACGAGTGTGTGAGGAAGCATTAACGACTTCTGAAAATTTATTTGTATTTTTACATAAGAGTATTGTTTTATTTGTTTTAAGAATTGATATTATTTCTTTTTATCAGTCTCAATTTAAATGCAATTTATTTGCCACGTCTCAATGCAATGTTTGAGATAAAATCATCCTCTGTCGTAATTTAGATGGACTGAGACACGTCAAGATAACGTTGAAGGATATATCACGTTAAAGCAATTCGATTTAGATATAAGTCGTAGTCGTGGAATGGAATTCTGAACTTTCGTCAGTGATAAAGCATAAAGATAAAGTGATAAAAGTATTTGCACTATTGGCGATACAGTAAGACCAATGTTCGATAAGCGATTTATCACATTTATCCCAAATTATAAAAATACTTCCGCACTCTTCTCATCATTTCACTTACTCATTATTGTAATATCTTCCTATTTTTTGTAGCGTTGGAGAAAAAAATACTCCAGATATTCCTTCTTCAATAGTGAGGGTAATATACAAAATTTACAAAAAAAACTTTTTCGTGTTTCTGATTATTCTTTCTCGCGATCACAAACGAACATACAAGAAATTAACAATACACCAAAGAAGTAAAAACAACAAGAGTATGCAACGTAACACGTAATATAGAACCCTTCCCAAGTATTTTCGAGTGTATTTCATATGACTTCACTCGAAATGTGACATTGAAGAGGCCAAGACTAATTCTTTTTTGAAATACTACATCCACTTACTTTACAAATTACACTAATGAATAGTGAAGTCTAGCAAGAGATACCAAGGTAGCATAGAAACTTTGTAAGAATCATCTTGAACCAGAAGAGAGCTTTTCCTCCTTTCGATGACTCTTCTAGAAAGGGGGACATTCAATAAATGACGCATCGCGAAATTCCCCATGCAGACACTAGGCAGCAGCACGCAAGTCTCTCGAACTACTAACAGTGGTTACTCACCACTAGAGGAACATTCTTAAAGCATGGGACACGAACTTCCGACATATCCTTGTGAACAGGGTAAGAAATTGCGGCAAAGTTACGAAAATATGTGGTTTACTCATTAAATATCTATTCCAATAATACATAACATATGTGCACCAACTCAAGGACTCATATAACCTAGGATTCAACAAAAGCATGTCGCATATTTAAAAGAAACGTCTTCTTATGTAAATGTTATATACATTTTAAGAGAATTAGTAATATTAAACAAATAATACTGCTCTCCACTAAACAAGTTTTCTTTACATTCCTGTTTATCTTCCATACTAGCGCGTTTTGAGAATAAAGTCACCTCATTCGTGGATCCACAGTAAAGATAAAAGAATTAGTACTCTTATTATATTAACGATAGTTAATAATATTCCTCTGTGCACTCGAGTCGATGTCAACAGAACATAAACCATGAGATCCAATTAACAATCTAAAATGACTTTCCTCCTTTAAATGTTAATTGACAAATTTTATTTTCTTAAATATCAGACATAGAAATCTCATAGATTGTGGTGAACCTCACCGCCAGGTAACAGATTAATCATGTTACGTCGAATGAAAATGGTAGACGGGACCGGGATTCGAACCCGGGACCTTGAGCTTTACGCGCTCATGCGCTTACCGACTGCGCCATCCCGTTCGCTTCTCGGGTCCGTCTATCATTCTCATTCAACTTGTGAAACCCAAAGACCT
>NNCF01126402.1:333322-361714 GCA_002313205.1 Laupala kohalensis | reverse complement strand
GCTCAAGGTCCCGGGTTCGAATCCCGGTCCCGTCTACCATTTTCATTCGACGTAACATGATTAAACATCAGAATGAGAAGATACAAACCATTCCGAATTTTAACATATTGCGGATAAACACCCAGTACTTTGACCTGACTCAATAAAACAAAAGAAGGAACATAACTGACGCATTCTTTCCAACAAAACAAAAATTTTGTTCTAGAGAATGAAATTTATCTATACAATTTTGAGAAAACTTCTTGATACTGAACCCAAGAAAACATGTTTTTCTCAAGAAACAAGGAAACGTAAAAAAATGGCGCAACCCGATAAAGATATTTCAAAGAATAGAATAACTTCTTAAAACATTCGGAAGACAAAAAAGAAATAAAAAAAGATATACCACTATCGATCTTCTAATGAATATTAGGAAAGAGAAAAGGGTTTAAGATTATACTTAAAACTGATATCCCAGACTCATCCAAGTCATCGTGAATAGTATTAACGGATTTCATTATTTCTGACGGTCAAGATTTTGAACTTCTAATTGTTCTTCAATAGAATGCACTCTCATTTAATTAAGAGAAACTATTTCAATGGGAGGAATACCGAATGAAAGAATTGTTAGAAATCGTCAATGATCGTATTTTGTGTCACCTATACGCGTTGAAAATGCGAGTTAAAAATAATTTTGTTATTAATAATTATTGGAATTTCATCAAGATCTAAATATAAGAAAAGCAATTATCGACATTATCCGCAAATGATAAAAAAAATGAAAGAATATATTTACTCCATCCTGTTTTGAAATCCAGGATCCCATTTAAGCCAAGTATCCGATTCATCTCCAGTCAGCTGCGAACAAAGTGGCTTCCGAAATAAGTCTTCGTGTGAAGAATTCCAGAGCTCAGTCACAGTGGGCGTTCAACAGCGGGGGCGGCAGACGCGTGTACACAGGCCTAGATTGCGCCACCGCGCCCGTCACGGCCGTTACGGAATCATTACGGGACCAATTAAGCGCAGTCTCTTTCCCGCCCACGAAGAGAACACTGACAGCTCGCCGGCATAAGCTCATCCTCATACACACACAGCCAGCAAGAAGCCTTCGAGGAAGTTACTATCGCAGTACAAGAAAAACACTTCAATGTTCATAAAACTAGGGAAATTTGAGTTACGTATCCTACAGAAACTTGTCAACTAAGAAGACTCGACCAAAATAACCAGATAATATTAAGATAAGATTTTAATAATAGGACAAAATGAAATAATCCCGTAAGGCATTGTGTACATTCTCTATCTAAACTAGTATGCAAACTTAAGTATTGTAATACACGTTCTATGGAAATATTGCTGATGCAAATGGTTTTGTAAATACAATTCCTCCACCTTCAGATTTCCTTCCATAGTTATCTTCACACAGTGGCATGCAATACCACGGAACTCATAGTTACCCATTGACGCGAATGGAAACTGACATAACGGTCACAGTTCACAATGGAGATCTTAGAATGAAACTATTTTGAAAGCGAGAACTGAACGAATGTCCCGGAATGCAGAAGAGGACAAACTATCAAGTAATAATTCCATATGACTCTAGTTAAAGATTTAAAAAAAACTACGTAATGGAAATATCAATAATGCATACTAAAGTGTATAAAAGTCAACTATTAAGTCTATAGAATATAGAGGATACACGTAAACAATGTAGATAAACCTTCTGAAAAAGTTCATAACATAGCACGATGTGTCGGTGTTTCCTCCAAAACAATTTCATTCTATCGAGAAACAGACACACGAAGCAAGTTACTTATAGATAATTTTTTAAGCAAACTGGAAAGAGTCAAGTTGAGAACATTTTAATAACGTTGAGAAAGATTTTCAGAGTCAAATCCCTAAATTCCGCAAGAGAAGCGTAAAAGCAATTATTAAGTTGGCGAGCAAACAAGAACTGAGCTTTTGCGCGAGCAATTGTAGTCATTAGCTTGTAACTCGCATTCTCACAGATCGTAACTGTCACATACATTAATAGCTTTCGAGTCGAGTAGGGAAGAGATTCACTGTACGAGTAAGAAGTGCGTCAACCGAATGACATGCAGGAGGAATTTGGATGACGTACAACTCCTTGGAATGATTTGCATAAGAAATATGTTTTCTAAGAAAATAAGATATTTTAGTAACAAAAACGTTCACTTCAAAACTCGATTGCGAGATGTGTTTACTCACACAACTAATGCTGGCCTTATTAGTCGGGTACAGAGCACGATTGAAAGGAAGTGACTTGAATATGAATGTGCGACTCACAGAAATGCGGAGATTTCTTTATTTAGGAAAGAAAACGAGTAAGAAGAAGGCCTTACTTTGTCACCAAAATTGCACTCGACAGCAGGAACTCATGGATACTTACCTGAAAATAAAGAAAAAAGTGATATTGAATACAATCTTAAATACACCGTTGAGTAAAATAATAATGATTATTGAAAATTCTGTTTTTACAGCGAACTTTCCAACTTCAAAAATAATATATAATTAATAGTTTAAAATATAATTGATTCCTATGGTTTTTAGTTCTTAGAAAAAACGTACACGGAGAAGATGGGAAGGGAATGTTAAAATTAGAGTGACTTGGAATCCACATTTATACCTTAAAGTCTAAAATTATGAGAATGTATGTAGATTTTAGTAAAAGATACTCTGTTGAAAATATTCCGACAAAAGAGACGTAGAATAGATTTCACGGTTGTTTTCTTCTGAAATGAAGAGCAGTTCTTAAATTTATCTCGTTCTTAATTTTATCTATTCAATAAAAAGAAGAATTCATTCAGTTTTACTCCTTGTATTGATTCAAGTAAACTTTCGATGGTCTAATTCTTCTTCACTTCACCTTTGTCATCACGTTTGCTGCTTTTCAATCTTCCAAACCTTTCTGAATTAACACGTTTCTGTGGTATACACGCATAACTATGTATTACGTGCACTACTACTCCAACAACTACTACTGATATCTAGCGGTGCCGTAAAGCAAGCTTGGTTGTTTACAATGTGACTTAGTTGTTTTATAGAAGATGCGAAACGAACCCGGATTCAACTTTTTTTTCCGCTCTCATAGCTTCTCAATACTTACTACTCTTTGCACTACATTGGCAAAAGTCCGCTAAACGATTCTTTCAAAATTTTAAATCAATTCATAAGATACTTTTTAAAAAATCTGTTCTCACAGACACCATTGAATACACATATTTGTACAGATTAATTACGTTAGTGTGCGGAAGGTAACAATTCATAGTGCTTCTAATTCCAGTTGAGATTCTGTGTCCATATAAATTTGTATTTTGTAAGGAATTTAGCAGAAGTTCAATGGAATCTTAATGGAATATGATACAGATCTTAATTTTATACTTTGAGAGAAACTGAAATTCAATTTAAATTAAGCATAAATAACACACATGTGCGTTGTTTTTTTTTCTTTTCTTTCTTTCTTTTTTTTTCTTTCTTTTTCTTTTTTTCTTTTCTTTCTCGTTTGAATGTATTCCAGTATATATCAATTCGATATTTTACCAACCCGGTTAGGTATTTCATTTCGCTCCAACTTCGCTTTAGATTTTTCAATAAAAATAAAAATTTATTTCTCAATAGTACAAATTTAGTTATATGAGATTCATAGAAAATTTCAAGAGTAATAAAAGATAACCTGTTGTTCAACAGAAAAGTTTGCATTATATCCCATGGCATATTATTCGGTACAAAAATGCATATATACCTGCTTATTGACAAATTTAATTAATTAATTTCTAGATTTTATGCAATATGAAACACAGTTTCACTAATCATTTATTTAATTCTAAAACAGTTTGCCCGAATTTCCCATAATATAATTACAAATCCATATTCATGTACAATTATGTTCAACTACACATTTTTACATTACTCGGCGAAGGTTTTTGAGGAATGCGCATATCAGAAATGTACACGATCGATATGAGGGGTGACAAAGAAGATAAATGGGGAAAAAGGGAAAGTTGAACTTACTAAACAATGAAATAGTTGTGATTACAACTCAAGCAATTTTATGATACAAGAGTTCAAGACATCCGCGGAGGTATTGGTGAGGGAGGGGGAGGGAGGATACCCGTGTTGGTGACCGACCGGGTTGGAGAACGAGCCTTCGTGAAATGATGCGGCAACGCATTGTGGCGACAGGGCCGCGATACGGGATCTGATTTCTCGCCCGAATAAGCCCTCGCGGTAGGTACACTGGTGCAAGGGACAGAAAGGTAGATCTCCCAACAGCAAATATCGCTTCTCTTCTACAGCATCCTTCGATACGGTATTTATATAAAGTCCCAACAATCTTGCGTTGTTTTTCAAGAAACGTTTCTTCCTCTAAAGTAAAACAAGTTCTCTAACTGAGCAGGAGAACATTCTTATAAGTTGTTACTCTAAAAAAAGGCACCGTAAACAACAGCGATAATAAACCATCAGTGAAATTTCTTTCGCATTATTTAATGTGCACTCACTCTTGACACTGAATACTAGTTGTTTTAACATAAAATAGTATTAAACAACAGAGTAATAGTACTTGTGAATAATTTCACATTTCTGAACACAATATATCTCTACAGTACACAATATTTACATTTATTTAATGATTACACTTCAAGCCGCGATTTAGTCATCATCAGGCACGTATAAATAATACTGAACGTAATTTACATAAAACTAGACGCAGTCGCCGATGAACGTTTCAGTGACATTTCAGAAAATAATTTTTCCAAAGAAAGTTTTTCATACATCAACATGAAAATTCATACCCAAAAGTCAAGCGTTTGACACCGTTTCAAAAATAAACCCCCTAATGTGGGTATCACATATAGAAATAATACAATGTGTTAGATTATCTAGTTTCTTAGAATTTTGTTAAACAGCTAATTTAAATAACCTAATTTCTTTCTGGTTATTAAAGGTTGTTTACAAATGCAGAATCAAATTACTATTTCCGAGAACATAATGAATGTGATTTCCACATGGCCGACTGAGAATGTCTAATATATTACCATAACCTACCTCTTGCCAAAACTGACAAGTTACTAAGGACTATTGGACTAGACAAGAACCAAATGGTCGACTGCAGAAAATTAACTTTGCTTAATATCAATTTGAGAGAAAAGATTCAAGTACTACACGCAATAATGAAGTGGAAGGGAAGGAAGGAAGGAAGGAAGGAAGGAAGGAAGGAAGGAAGGAAGGAAGGAATGAAAGAAGGGAGGGAAAGAACAAAGGAGTAGAAACACTCAAAGACCACGCGGAAAACTAAAAATCTCTGAAAAATCAAGATACTGTAGGAGTAACTTTCCCAAAATAGGAGAAGATTAAATATAATATTCAGTACAAGTCAAATTTTAATTTACACATTCATTTTCATAGACACCTCTTCTATTTTCTCTAGGCCAAACAACCAATATTCTAACAACCACTACTGTACGGGTGCTCCTACTTCACATTACAGCTATCGCATACATTCGCTACCGTACACATTACACATCACTTCTCATCCCACTATTCTCCTATCCAAACCTAGAAACCCAACTCGTACGACGACCTATGATGCGGCCACATGCCGCAGCAACCAGATAAGCTTTTATCGCCGCCTGACGTGCTGGCACTCGGGGACACCGTGCCTCGCCTTGGAATCACAGGTTGCCTCACAAGAGGTTAGATATCTTCTGAATTCCAAGAACAAACATCCCTCTCGGAAATGCACAGAATGGGGGCTCCCTGAATGCACAGAATGGAGAATGGAGAATGGGGAAAATGAGTGAGAAAGTGTCTCCCCTGCTACATGTCAACAAGTGGAATGTCAAGAAAATTCGGAATACCGACATTTTTAAATCTAATACTTTTTTTTTCATTAAAACTTTTACTGATATAACTCCCTTTTTCAAAACGATTGACTCAGTACGATTATACTGAAATAAGGACATTCAAAGGATTACAGAAAATCAATATAAGAACATTTAATCCAAAATGCTATTTAATGCAAAATGAATTTTCGAAAACCCTGTAGATTTCTACCAAAAGCAGTCATCTCGCGGTTTCATCACACTTCTCTTGATAATCAAAACAAAAATCCCAATTCTTAGATCTACAACAGAATATATTGCAAAGGGGATATATTATAACGTTAATTTATCATCTTCATACAAATTATATTAATACTATATTTGAGTAAATATAGTATCGTTTTAGAAATGTAGATAAGTCTATCAGATAAAATATACAATAACCACAAATAATACGTCTTAGAATGTTATCTTATATCTCACAAGTGTGACGCACGATGGAAATCCATTTTAAGAAACAACCATTGGGGCATCTACGTATATCATGAATCGTAATCTGAAAGAAGGGCGGGGCGCACTTCAACAATTAGATACAGAAACGCAAGTATAGAAAACATACGAGTTACGTCAAAAACGTACATAACGTTTTGTTATGACAATTACAATGCTGAATTAAAGGTGGGAAATATTCTGAATTACAAACGGATCTTTTCTTCGGGTTGACTCACACACACTATACTGTTAAGAAACGTTAATCATTACATACGTTCACTGACGACGGCAGCAATCAACAGCTGAAACGTTGTGAACATATACAATAATAAAAAATGTATAAAAAAGGTCGGAAGAATAATTTCACAAGTTAATCATGATAATCGTATTTAGAACTTCGAAAATACTAATCGCACTCTATACCAATTTCTAATTTTGGCAGAAACAATCAGGTACTAGTACGATTGGATTAAGAATACGTATCCTACAAATCTATTGTTTCGTATAAGGTCGAATACAATTATTTTCTACAGGTTCAATTATTCTTATGTTCAAAATTTTGCCCTATCGAATATTCCCGATAACATATCTTGTAAACGTAGGCTTCCACGGTCGGAGTCAATGTATACTTGTTTGTCCGGGACAAACACGTATATATTACTGTTTATCTTGTTTTAGGAAGAAAATAGTGTCTCATCGAAGAATTTTGTTCATATATCGATGCGCAATATAATGGAAACATCATATCTCCAGTTTTTATATCTTGGAGTAAAATACATGGGACTTTTTGTGATAAGTATCAGAGCGCAACTAAGGGTAAAAAAATGAACTGATTTTATGCAAAAATATGAACAAAAATGGCGAACGTTTGGATCTCTTACTTGATCTACACAGATTTGAAAGACAATAAAAAATAAAAAACACGTAATTTCTTTGCCTTGAACACTAACTGGCTGATAACGGAATTGTCTCAAGTTCCATGTCAAATTGATAGCAAGTGTTGATACGTTCGTCCGCATACTGGATCTATCCCCACGACTGCGTTTCGAGAAAAGGTTTCCTCCAAGCAGTACGAAAAGAAATAACAGATGAAAAGAAATAAAGGCAAAACACGGGGGAGCATATCTTTATCAATGCTGCTGTGTGTCATTAGTGATCACGCAACACTCCAAAAGGAATGCCATTTTGAAAGCGTGTAAAGAAATATCTAGTCTTGTAGTATAAAGCGATAATATAGGGAAGTTTCAAGTTAAATAATTAAAAACTTACAACCTTCTGTTAGCGAAGAATATTTTCACATAATAATATTCGTCCATAAAAGGTCATAGTTTTTTAATTCTTTAATTAAATAGATTATGTAATGGACGTTAATAGTAGTACAATAGTTTCGAATTCATTCACATGGATAATACGAAAATGAGAAATTGCATAGTCAAATAAAAAAATTTAATGACTACAGCATTAACTAATTTAACAGAAAAACGTAAAAAAGTGACATTAATAAAAGAAGACTTAGAAATTTGTGAAAGCAAGTCGAAAGAAAGCTTTTCTCGAAAGGGAAGAAAATAGCGCAACCGCTTACTCACACACCCGATGCTTTGCAAGGACAGACACACAGCAGAAATATTTACCACGCCACAGTCAAACGCTATCTTTCTTTGAAAGGGAAGCATGTGCAAATGCGGATCAAAAATTGGATTCCAGAGATAGGAAAATAACTTCAGTAATGGCTGATGAATAATTTCTTGAGAGATAACTCGCTTAAACTCAAATAGGAAAAAATAACTCAATTCTGATTTAAAATTCAACGCCTACAATAATTTGAAAAGCCGCAACATGGTTCATTAATTTCAAATTTCCCCATATTAATAGTATTTCTCCAAATGCAAATCGCAGTAAATCTTCTATCACGCCAGCGAGTGCGGATTTTCCATCTTTCATTCATTTTCATGTCACATGTGAATTTATCGACAGGAAGATGAGAAGTAGAACAGAAGAATCACTAAAGCTGAACTAAAGAATTCACATGAAAATGAATGAAGAGCAGACATACAAAAAAAAGTATATTATATGCAAGTACAACTCACAGAATAATGACTTACTAATGACTTACTTTGGTTCTCAGCTGGGGTTTCCTTCGCCTACAACAGTCAAACGACAAAATGAACGTTATAATACGTATTTAACGTTTGAAATAATTCCTTCCGTCTTATCCTCCACATATTTTATATTATTTATTTTGTGTCATAACAGGTCCGTGCGTAGATTTCGCAGTCATACTAATATTCGCGTGTCAATAAAAGAGTCCAACGATTGTGGAGGTAGTAAAGGCATTTAATGTTAACTAGCCAATTCAGTTTCCGATACAGATCTGTACTAATAAAAGTGAATATATGAAATGTCTGTGGTATGGAAATTGGAAAAGAAATGGGAGAAATTATTTGAAATTTCAAAGTACTCTTCTCAAGGATTATTGCAATTAAATGCAAAGTATAGTTAATATTGATTAATAAAAGAGCAAAAAAAAAAAAAAACAATCAAAATTGGCTGCTGGTAATTTGGCTGCTTTCGTAAATCTTCACTCGCATGTCTTGACTATGAAGTTTACAAATGTGTCTACTCAAGTTCAATTGCATTACAACTGAACGCATTAATTACATTACAATCTACTGAACGCATTATATTCGGTGACCGAATAGTAGAAACTCAAGTATTTGAAGATTGGGAAGAACATTGTTTTCAGGTACGTAACCTAAAAGTGAAATAAAACCTAAGAATTCGGAGGTCTGCGTTTTGATTACTAAGCATTCTGTGTAAAGTGTATTTTCCTTTAAAATATTTCGTAATATAACGTACATATTAGGATACAAAGACGAAAACTGTATTTTGTAGGTTTCATCGTATTTAATTTCATAACACGAAAGTACAAAAATATGGAGACAAAAAAATGAATTTAGATTATTATATAAGAACCCCTGGTAAAGCCCGACAAAATGAACTGAAAAATCCAAACCCGTTTTCAAGTGATTTAATACCTTCAGAAGGATAAACAATATAAATTCATTATTCCAATTTTCCTTTGAATGTTGATTAATTTTCTGTTTCTTTAACAGACAAAATATTTTTTTGTTCTATTTGTGAGAATTGTATTAAAATTTTGAATGTATAGCAAAGATTGTTTCAAGATTCTTCTTCAAATTCCGGGCATACTTCTACTAATGAAGTATAAAATCGAAATCAAGACTGTCATTACCCGCCACCCCCGATGAACCCAATCAAGCTATGTTTATTACGCACAAAATATAAAATATTTAAATTAATTACGAGGTTCCATATTTTTAACGTTGTCAATATACGAACTCTCGTCCGCCATACTTCTCGCTCTCGGCACCTTTTTTGGTAAAAAAACAAACAAGGACATCGAAAAATACAGAAAACAAGTATACTCTTTTCATCGCATCTACACATCAAATAAATGCCAAAATAATTAAACTTCTTTTGCAATATACTGAATGCAATAGAACAATTACTACATCTCGTGTTTTTTAATACTTTGATACAATAGAGCTTTGTTAGTGTAAATACAATACGTTTGTTATCCCTTCGCTACACTTACTACAACAACCAAGGCCCACAAACGCGGTGCACCACAAATATAGCGTGAACAATGTCTCGAGATGTTTAGTCTGAAGTTCTTGAGTTATCGTCCAAGGGCTAACGTCCAGCCACTAGGCCACGCTGACTAAGCGGGTGATGCGCTGAATCATCAACAGCGTGGTTGAGAAGACGGGAGGGGAAGGAGCGGAAGTGGCAGAGAAGAAAAGTCTGATTCAGCACCTGCCAATTATGCTGCATAGACATTCCATGAATTAGTGAAGTGTACGCATAAGACGAGGAGCATTTTTGCAATTACGTCAATACGCTCCAGCATTGGAGGAAATATTGAAGGTTAAAACCTCAAACGAAAATCTGCCGTCATCAATTAAAAACATCATTTACGTTCCATCTTTATTGGAAGTCACATTTACAATAAGGTATCTCCCCCATAAAAATTGGAATAAAAATAATCATGGACAGACTTTAGAGGGCAATTGGAAAATTGGGAAACCGAATACCAAAAAATAAAATCGAAATATGGAATTTATAAATTTGTTAACGCCTGTCGTCTTTAGTTTGCAGTCCCAAAACTATTTGAACCATCTCGAGGTATGACTAGGCATCCCCAGACACACCCATGACACGGTAATTCTAAGAAAAAATTGTAATAGAGGTTACTGTCATGCTTACAAGAAAAGATCCTCAGGTGTACCTCACCGATTTCTTTTTCATTTTTTTATTATTTTTTTTGGTAATTTGAAGCTTTTAAAAAATATTCGACACGTATATGGATGAAAACCACCCCTTAAGTTGACCCTGAAAAGTACATTTTTGCTGTTTTCTCGAAAAGTATTCAAGATAACTTAATCAAACCAATGTCACTTTTTTACAATTTATTAAATCTTTAAAATCATATTTTTCTGCTAAGGCTTGTAACCCCTATTTTTAAAAAAGATAAAACCACATTTCTTTAAAAAAATATACAATTAAGGCAATAAATTTAAAACTTTTTCCGGTTTAAAGATGAAATGAAATTACCATAAAAGCTTCAAATTACCAAAAAATTAAAAAAAAATCCATGAAATTTATCTCTGGACCTTACCTGGTAAATCATTTTTTGATAGTACAAATGTTTTGTTTTTTGTTTTTTAATTTGAATCCGCCATATTGATTCAGCCATTTTGGATATTGAAAATTTGACATTACATTCGTAATCAGCAACCTCAAAAACAAATACCACATACAATTTTAAAGGTATTATTTAAAAGAAAAAGGGCCCTGGTGAGGTTGATTTAGGGGTGGTTTCCACCCTTATGTTGCAATTTTCGCAAGAATCCTGAAACACGTTAACTTTAATATACTTTTATCTTTAAATTAGTATAAGATTTAAATTTATCGTCTTTACAAGAGAATTTTTGTCAGAGAAATGTTATTGTAAAAAACTGCTTTACCTTTTAAAAATAGGGGTTGCACCCTATAGCAGAAAAAAAAAGATTTTAAAGGTCTAATAAAATGTAAGAATATTACGTTGGTTTGATTATGTTATCTTGAATAAGTTACGGGAAAACAGCAAAAATAAGTTTTTCAGGGTAAACTTTAAGGGTGGTTTTTACCCATATACGGTCGAATTAGCACGAAAGAAAAAATACGTGTCGAATATTTTTTTGAAATCTACAGATATGACTAATAAATGAGAAAAAAATCGGTGAGGTACACCTGAGGACCTTTCCTTGTTAGGTGCAACCCGTAGTGGTTTCACATTGCGTACCACGGTTGTAACTCATAATGAAAACACCCATATCTATTCGGCATTCGGTTCCAGAACCTTGGGCGAACATAACGAAAACGCAGTCCACCACAAGAGCATACAAGGCAGTAGGGGCTATAACCAATAAGTAAAAACTCGTAAGACGACCAGAGCGCGACATAGACATGGGACTTCGCTCAGCGCCAGCAACGCTGGAAATTACGAATTAAGGTGGGTCCAGCACTCCAATTTAGACAAAATCACTGATGTGTAATTGTTTTCTCTATTATAATTCTAATTGTTATAAAACAATATGAATAATAATGATGAGAAAACATGATTTAATTTCTATCAAACAGTTACACAGTACAAATAATATTTAAGAACACGCTTGACTCTTTTGAAATGCGTAAGAGCATATAAAAAATGGCGACCGAGCGCGACGGTTTCGTGATTCGTGCTTCACATCTCGGAAAGAGTGAAATATCTTTCTCAGATGTCCGGTGACCTACAGATAAAAGTGACGTAAAAATACTACGGAAAATTTATTACAAATCAAAGTAAATTTCCAACACTATCATGATTAAAAAGTTGGTCTTATTTTGTAAACAAGTGTTTTCTCCATAAGACGCAATGTATTACACTACTTATAATTGCAATTATTTCATTTAAATTGCCGGTGAGGTATATTTTTCAAGTTGAAATCACAATAAGTATACATTTCCATTTATTTATGCTGATTTAAGATATTTTATTCTATTTACGGTAATACTATATTAAAGAATGGATAGTGGGATCACAACAAGCATTAGAAACATTAAATAGTTGTTTCATTTACATTCCAAACTAATAAAAGACGAATTTTAATCAGACTTAGCACACATACAGCAATTCGTTTTCAAACTGCTTCTATTCTTTAAAATATTCTTCTATTCATACACCGATCGTGCCTCTTCTGCAACTTCAGCAAATCGAAGTACAAGTGACATAATGAATCTGCCGACGTGACACGGTTCGTGCATTATGTTACTAGGAATATAAGATTTTGACACCGATAAATACGGTGATAAAAATATCGTAGCCAGATATAAGTTACATCAATCACTGCAAACGGATATTATCAATACTTTTTCAAACTTCAAAAGAATAATATTAAATAATTAACTACGTGTGTTGAAACTGATTGGTTTGTTTTAATAAAATTATTTTTATAATGGAAAAATAACGTAAAGTATCGAAAGTAAAACTCACAAAAGTCGCTCAAGAATTGGACGAAACACTTTCGGCATCCATCTTCCTCAGTCACTGATCTCTACGGCTTACGTTGACCGACCGTTAGATAAAAGGAAAGAAAAGATGGAAATTTGAATTTTGCAGAACTTACTCTTGTCTATTTAAGCCGGAATCAGTAGAGGCTCCCAGAAATCTGATGAAGCCTATTCGCGTGTTTTCACATCTATGGATTGGGAATGTATAGGGAGAGTTTCCAAAATCATAACTTTAAAATATTCATTAGTTTTATATTATGTAATTTAGCGTGGAAGGGGACAGGAAGAGAAGAAATGGCTCTACCACAAGAACCTCTGCGATTGTTCATCCTGAAGTTGAGAGGAGCAGTTGATTCTCCGACAAAAACTTTTGCAGATAGTGCATTCCAGAAGGTAAATGCAATTTCTGGAGGTGCATTCACTGGAATTTTGTGTGAATATTAAGATTTTTTCCGCCAACAAATTCTAACCAAGTTATATCGTGTTCCAATTTTATACACCTGATAATTATAATCAATGTTATAATTCTGTTCATAAACGCGTTACCTTTCTCCACATAGCACTGCTTCATGGTGATTTGTAGTACTGCATTGAAATACAGATATTACTATAAGACCTTTGTGCTAATCCCTTTTCTCCCGTAATACTTCACTAATTATCAGACTTGAAGTACCATGGGAAAATACAACTTCTTTTCTTCAGATTAAAGTAAGCGTACATATAACAATTCGTGTCAACTGGCCAAATGAAATTTTTAATCTTTAAGGCGCAAAAATTGCCACCTGCACAACACGGATTGTAGTAAGAGGATTAATAGGTAAGAGAGTAATCGTAGGTTAGGTGGTGAGTAAAAGATACTGCTTTATTTATATTTTCACCACCAATATAATTCTGCGTAATACTTCTTTTACCATTATAAAATACGCGAACGAAATTCTATAACGTAAAGAGGTTAAATAAAACTCATCATACGTTGGTGTTTGTAAAAGACGGACACTCAAGTCCCCTACTAATGAAACCCAGCTTACACGTGGAAGTGTTCTGTATATACAGTTTACATTCCGACTGTACGTTTAAGATTTAGTAGAAGACGCTGAAAACTTGTAGATCTCCTCTTCTGCAATAGTGATGGAAGAAAGGGGAGATCGAAGACAGCAGCGTAGGAGTAAGAACGGGGAGTTTCGTGAGGCGGGGTGAAGCAGGGCGAGAGGCAGCCAGCTGGCCGGTCGGGTCGCATTCCACGCGGGTCACGGACGATCCGCCGTCGCCACTGGACGAGAGGGCGGGTGCCCAAGAGGAGGAAAGAGACAACAAGGAGGAGGACAGTGATCTACTCCATTACCAGCGCATACGATCGATTCAGTAAGCACAAGTCTTTCAGGACAGGGTGGGCCATAACCAAACTCTTAAGCATTTTGAACGGTTTCCAACCAATGCAGTTTCTTCAAGTCAAATTAAGTTTCCGAAAGAAAAAAATATTTAAAAAAATAAACGTTGAAACTAATAAGTGTTACCAAATGAAGAGAGAAAGGTTCTGGCACAAATGTATAAAACAAACATAATGTGGACATTAAAGCGCTTACAGAAACGAACTATTTTGTCACTGCGTTCATAATTTGCAAAAAAGCATACATTACTCACAAAATAATTTAAAACATACATGAAAAAAATAGCAACGATGGTTGGGACAAGTCGCACCGATACACTTCGAACTAATAAATTAGTTCCTATGAAAATTGGTAAAAGAAACCTTACCATACTGCACCTTACTTGAAAGAAAATTTACAGATATGTCTGATGACACCCAATAACACGTAGGCGAAAAGATATGAAAAAAAAAACGTTTTGTAATCTTTTTTTAGGAATGAGAAATATTCACATCTTTCTCTTTACAACCCGTCCTTGCAATAGCTCTTACGGCTGCACTGTATATGTTGTATGCCGATAATACCGTTACAGGGTACAAAAGTTCTAAAAACCACCTAACAAATGCACAAGTATAATAAAATAATTTTAAATATTATAAAAATATTCACTTCATTTTAGACGAGTTAAACTTATAGCTAATAAGACGTTAAAATTTAAAACTTCTCAGAGTGAAAAATAAGTTCTTTAATTTATTTCTTGGGTTGACATTAACACAGTCCTTAACATCTTCCAATAATTTAGGTTACATTTCACCCGATATATTTGGTGATTTTTTTCGTCTGCACATCAGTGAGTTGATTTATTGATAAAAGGCAATTAAAATTACCAGTAACATAAGGACTAATAAAACATTTGCTATTTAAAATAATCAATTTATATTCTCAAATAAATGCAAGTTTTCTAAAAAGAAAACGACACACACACACAAACGATACTTCGACAAGAGATGCTCTCCCGCAAAAAGCGAAAAAGAACGAGGAGAGAGATGCAGAGAGTGAGAGTGGTTGTTCCAGCACCGGTACTTTCCCCACGCACGGGACGTGTTCTTAAACTCCCATTGCCTTCTGACCTTCCAATCAATTCCTCAACTTGTGCAGCTGCAACGCAATAGATAACAGTTTATGTACAAGGAACAACTGATGAATATTTCAACTGAATGGAGGAGTATTCTTTCACTGAAAATTTCTGTTTCTGGACTTCATCATCAAATTGAGAAACCCCGGAAGCATTAAAACATATTTCCTAATTCGGAGCTGGAATACGTCATTTCGATCCCACGCCTAGTCTGGCTGGGTAAGGGTTTCAGCTGCAGTTTCACTCATATTTCAGAAAAAGAATCCTCATGTAAGTATCAAACTATACCTCGCAATCAAACATCACTATATCAACCGCTTCTCGAACACCATAAAGTTTTGGAAACAGATTAGCCCTGAACCTCGAAAGTAGCCCTGAGACCTGAAAGTAAGTTAATACCCCACCAATTTTAGGAAAACGAGCATAGACGTAATTTAATAGTTGGCTGCATGTCTCTTATCAGTAAATGTTTAGAATAGAAATTAATAAGTTACAGTTCTGTTAATAATTTTACAACTTTCGAAATGTGTCAAACTGAACGAACGTAAGAGCTTACCTTCCAGAAATGTGGACACACAAGTCACACACGATATTCAGTGTCAGCAACTCGTAAAGAATTCTAAATACATGTACCATATATCTATGAAGTATCGTATGTAGAGTACGTATTTAGCAAGCGCGGTTCAGGAGAAAGTTTTCGAGGAGAGGGACCATACCAGGGGATCTCGGAGGGTATGGGATACCCTACTGGAGGAATTCAGGACTGAGAATACGTATTTTCAAGTCAAAAACAAATATCAAATTTATCAAACGTCTGAAAATTAAGTTCAAAATTACAGAAAAAAACAAAAAACAATTATACATATCATCATGAAACTAATAGTAGATGATGTTCATAAAGTATCTGTTTTTCACTCGTAATAAGCGTAGCCATACTTTTAGTTTAGCCACGTGTTAACGATACAGGTGAAAGAGTTAATCTTATTTTATCGACTTTGAAAATCACAATAATGATCTTCCTTCACAAAAGAAAAATATGGGCACCTGAGAATCTATGTGCGCCTGAGAATGTTCTACATTGTTGGTCCAAGTAAGAATTTTTTAATATGCATTCATTGTATAATAAATAATAATGTTAAAAGGCGGTTTATGGGCAAAGAGTTAATTTCAATCTCAAATATTTTTTTCTGACAAAATGCTTTTATTACATGCAATATTCTATCGCCTAGAATAGTACACAATTCTGGCTAAATACATTCGAGAAAAAACGAGAATAAGTGGCAAATAACGAGAATACGAAATTTTCAAAAATGAGAACGAAAAGAATATGTAAAAGAAAAATGAAATTGTAATTGCCAGTACTACTAAACTAGTAAAATAATAAAATCAAGTTTTCTACATCCACTTCTTGCAAATCTGTTGATAACAGCTTCTACATCAATATCAATGTCTCTCTAGAGTAAGCAGAAGGTAAAGTCCTGAAAACTTGTCCTCAGTCTCGTTTTTAGCCAGGACTTAAGATGACGGAGTGTACAAAACTTTCTTTCTGCTGAGACCACGCTAAAGGGTAAAGCTGTCAATTAAAAAAAAAACAGTGGGGAAACAAATCATAATCGCTCCAATTCAGTGTTTCAAGTGCTCTTGTTGGCAGTTTTAAAGAACCATTTTGTTCAGTGAATCTTTTGAAAATCTAGATACTCAGTTTACGATAATATTCTCCAGTCGAGAGATATAAAAGGATCTTTTAAACTATTCTTCAGGGCTCCTTTAGACATAGTTCTCTCCGTACTAGGCACCTCAATATCAAGCTCAGAACACTAGTTCTAAATCAATGCGAAACATTATGAAAAAAATATCATAGTTCTTCCTTTTCTTCTTTAAAATGGAAAGGGTATCTTCAGTGATAGCAGTTGCGTTTCTTAGATCCTGAGGAGGAGTCTAAAGTTTTCTTCTAAATGGGAATGTGCTTTAGAACATATACCAACGAAATAAGGCTGGGATGATCTGCATGCCACGTAGATTTTCATAGAGAAGTCGCATTAGAAGCAGTTTGAAGCTCAGTCCATCCTGAAATTGCCTCACGAGTTTTCTATGGCGTACGGAAATGCTTCACAGAATTTCAGGACATCGGACAGCCCGATATCGGGCGCGCTTCCCTTCATCCGATGTTATGCTTGCCCAGAGATAACTGAAATACTTTAAAAAGCTACGCATGGCCCCCACCAAAACAAAGCTGCTCTTGTTATTTAGTATCATTTAGTGAAATAAATCGTTAGAAACATCTAAAATCTCGAGCAAATCGGAACGATCGTCCAATACAGCCACAATGTGATACGGAAATGCATCGGACTTTTGACCAGAATGATTACCAAAGCCGATATTCCGATCGATACAAGCTCCCTAGCTCACTTCCCTGCGCCTCCAGCGAAGGAGTGATGCGACGTGAGAGCACAGCTGTTGCTGCAGCAGAGGCAGCGACGGACGACGCGCCACGCGCCACGACTCCCCTCCCCCAGAACCTGTTCTCCTCCTTCACTTCTGGCCCTCCCCTTTTATCAACGCAGAGTGCTAGAGCGAGTGAGGAGTCTCATTAGACAGGCGCAAATTAAAATTAAATCGGCGTCCAAATTATTCCAGGAATTCATCATCCGCTACGATAGAAAAAGAAAGTAAAGCATGTCGTTGAAGAACGCGGATGCAGTAGAAAGTCCTTTTGTTGATCCAACCAAGAAAGCGGTTGGCGTACCAGAGCAAATGATTTCGTCCATGATTAACCATGGCATGGCAGACTGTTTCTGATGTTTCGCATGACCAACATTCGAATGAGGAACAAAGAACTGCGCGGGGGGAAAAAGCTCTCCCGTTGACATGCGGATTGTTTACGGAATATACAAATTGTCTCAAACATATAAACTTGCACATGAAAAGCAATGAGCTCAATGTGAAGCAATAAATTAACAGTAACGAAATATTAATCAATCATTAAAAAACTAAATCAAACGGCATGCAATATATTTATTCAAATCAATAAACTCTTTAGAACAGGAAAACTTAATAACCAATTTTCACGATAATTACAAATAAGGGATCATCCATAAATTATGTCATGCGCTCTTTGAGGATTTTATCCCCCTCCCCGGTCCCGTGACACGCTCCAGCACGTTAATCAGAACTATTTAACGTGACATCATTAAACTACCTGCCCCTCCCATCACAAAAATGGAAAAAAGTAATCAAAGGAGAAAATATAATCATTTGTATTCTTAAAGAGTATAATAGAGGGGGAACATGTCGCATAGGGAAAATGGTGCGTAAGGGATTATAAGAATATAAGAATTTTCATTGGAAAAAACTTTACCTCAACTTTTATATTTACCATATTATACACCAAATGTAACGGCACGCCTTCTAGAATACCCCTCGCGAACCGCCAAGTTTCGCCGCACCCCCAGGACCGTGACACAATTCATGAACGATCGCATACCTTTATACTAATAAAAGTGAATTACTTCGAATGTCTGTTGCAAAAAATAATATGTAAAATTATTTGATATTTCATTGGACACTTCTGGGTTATTGCAATTAAAATACAAAGTTTGGTTAAGATTGGCGAACTACAAGGGTAAAAGAGAATTAAAATAGGCTGCTAATCAGTAGATGTGATCTTCCCTCTCATAACTGTTGACTATGAAGCTTACTAACATGTCCGCCAGAGTTCAATTGTGTTACGTGAGGCGGATAATCCACAGAACGTATATAATTACGTGACAATTGTAAACGTAAAATTATAGAAAGGTTGAAAAAAAAAACATTGTTTTCAAGTATGTAACATAAAAGTGAAATTACAGTCAAAGAATTCAGAGATCTCAACAATGAACTTTGTTTTTTTCTTCTGAGTAATGTGTATGTTCCTTCAACCTGGATTTTAAAATAATCCGTAATTACGTACATATTAGCACAATGGATATTGTGTATTTTTGTGTTGTTAGGTCGTGATATTTAACTTCATAACACGGAAGTAGAGAAATATGTAAATTAAAAAATTAATTTGGAATATCATATAAGAATGCCAGACAAAATGAGCTAAAACATCAGACCTGTTGACAGCTGTTTTAATACCCACTGTAGAGCAAAATATATGAACCAATTTTTATTTTAATGTTTATGTAATTTTGCGTATGTTTGTATAACCATGCAAATCTTATCTTTTTTTATTTTTATGTTCTATTTTTGAGCTGTTTTAAAATTTCCAATGTCCAGTAATGATTGATTTAAGTTTCTCTTCAAACGTCGGGTAGTTTTGCAAGTTTAATTTATAACCAGATGAAACCAAACAGTGTTGGGTTCCTACTAAAAAAGAATCTAAGAAACGAGAACTTGTCACATTTTGATTCTACACTCTAGGTAGTCTTTTACATATATAAATAAGACTTTAAAATTAACACCATAAACATCAATAAAACATGTTGGTTATAACGAGTTTTTCTCCCAGTAGTATAATCATAACTCTTTCGCTTATCTACACCAGAAAATATGATTTCTAAGTTTGTCTCCCTATGGCTATTTAAGCAGGTTGCAGAAACCTTCACACGAAGATCTTCAGAAGAATCATTGAGTAACGTTGAAGGAAAAAAATGGCCTTGCTTCTTTTTCCTATCTCAATGCTTTAAAAAATCCGTATGCAATTAAAAATTGAAAAATACTTTGTAATCGACACGTATTAACTTGTAGCATGGATCTATCATACGTTTGGAGGGAACTAACTTTTGTGGATTACGCATGTTCGAAAATCGATTATTGACTCGTTTCCGGTATGTGACATATTCTCCTCTCCAATAAAAAGCGAAACCTTTTCTGATCCTCTCTGACCTTTCGGAAGCTCCCGTCATATTTCCTTAATTCTAGAACCAGCAACTATTTGGAACATGTGCCAAGTTATCAGCCGATCACGCTGTCCCTCCTCGCTGTGCCGTGAAGCGGCGGGCGATGGGAATGAGGAGCAACCGCCGCGTGCCGATGAAAAGTCGTCTTCCCCGTCGAGGTAACGGCACGCGACATGGAGCGTCTGCCAAGACGTCAGCCGTGGTTCTGCGTCTTATTATACTCTCACTGCGACACTGCGTTCCATCACGATGTCGCCAATGATTCATTGGATCTAATATACCAGACATTGAAGTCTGTACCTTCTGCGATATTAATTTTAATACCCACGTCGTTAAGTATCACTAAAGTATTGATAAACATGCGTTTGCTCCACGAAAACTATCACTTAATTAAGGTTTTAAGCAATTAATTCCATCGTTAGCAATAATATTTCGACAAAAGCCGTTTTCCACCTCTCGCAAATAATATGTTTCTTCAGTTTCTTGTAATACATAAAGGTGAGAGGACGATGTCAACGATACAACGAACTAAATGGGAAACTAGGAACAAAATTCGTTGTCATTTCCTAAGATATGAGAAAAGAAATTATGTCCATTGAAAAAATCGAAACACTCAAGTATAAGCACGTCAAAGCAATCTAAATTAGTAAATCCAATTACAAAAAGAAATTGCACATAATCCATCACTGTCACCGCGATACATACTAATATGGAAGTGATGACGCACACCTGTCCGAATTACTCTATCCGTCAACGAAGCCTATTATATTATTTACTGGGGATACATTCATAAAGGAAATTAGGAAAAGATATATATGACATGTGTAATTTCGTAACTTGACTGAATTTTACATATATTTAATACAATTTTGTATAAAAATAAAATAAAATGCTGATTAATAAAAAGAACAGCTAGACAATTCTATTCAATATATTCTTGAGACATGAATCACACAACATTTAGATGATTCTTCATTTTGTATTTCTTTAATGGCTCAGTTTTTGCTGAGGCCAATTTCGGGCCATAAAGCATGCACTTCCACCTAAAGCACCTTTCCTGGTAAAGAAATAACGAAAGGACAATGTTGTATTAAAGCTTGAATGACAGCAAGTATCCATTACGAATAAACAATATCTCGCTATCCGCAATGTTTTGCACAACTTAATATTTAAAGTATTTGAAGAAACGCCCCGACAAATTTCTTTCCCGACAAATCCTCGAGTGAATTTTAAGTCAAACATTATTTCATAATAAATACAAAGTATTACCTTTTAATATTAACTTATTTGATAACCTACATCAAAAACAAAACAAAACCAACAAGTAAATGAGAAACCAGAAGTAAAATAATCGCTTCAAATGGAATAGCCTGTTCAAGTCGTATAACAATCACTCGTCACGACATGCAACACGCCGCACAATAGCAACACTCGTCCGAGTCTGTCCTCAGCATCCACGGCATCGGTACCAACGTTCCAGCGTTTAATCGCTCGTTTCATAAATATATTTTGTACTTAAATTTTACAATTCATATTTATTATTTGATTTACAGTCCCAAAAGGAAATGGGAATCATATTAATAACACCTGGGATACTAATGTTACATGGAAAACGTTAAGTTCGGACCGGGAATCCATTTCACTTACCCCCGGTTAAAACGATCACACCCTCGATAAAGCTCGCATACTCACCTGTAACACAAGAAAAGTTCTTATTAGACAATAGCGGTCACAATATTGGTAGAAGTAACAACTACAATTTGAGAGTCATACACTAAAAAATCACAAATTAATACTTGCATTAAGTAATTACTTAAAATATTAAATAATAAAAAATGACGCTGTTCAAAAGAAGAAGAGAAAAGAATTTCGTTCTGTGTTATAGCGATACAGGTGATTTCAAATCAGGGAAGAAATTTGAGTTTAAAGTTGAAGCGATCGCCCTCTTCGTCCCTCTCTTTGATCCACTGAACTAAGCAGAGGTATATATTAGCTGTTAACTGTTAAGTAATGTTCGTTTAATTGTAAACTAACATAATAGGTCGGTTCGGGATGCACTCCCCTGACGACGACGCTAATGTACATTCAAAGCATTAGTTAAGGATATTGACAGTTTCATCTTGGTGAAATGTCACACTAGCTTTCAAACATTTCATTCGAATAATGACAAATCTAACAAAATACATTTTGAAGAAAACTTATCGAACGATCCTTAGGACAAATAATTTATGTATTAACGAGCCAAGAAAATTTTGTAATTTGATATGGGTCTCAAATGGTCAAGATACTGATCTACATTCTACCATAAAGAAATTAGTAGTTTCAAAAAACGTTAAGTATACAGGAATGAATAAACAGAAGAAATTCGAAAAATGATTAACTCTTCAAGAGCGCTCGTCAGGGCGAGTATTGAAAAGGGAGGTCATTTTCTCCCCATACAGCTAACTAATAATCTCGCTGAAAAATTCTACTATCATTGGTCTATTCCAAGCGGACTATATCTTTCACGCTCCGTTGCCTCTTCTTTCTTAAGCATGGGGAGTGTCAGATAGTGGTAGAGACGTGGCAACGGTGCAGGGAAGGGAGCGCCCACGCCCCCGCAATGACATCACTGCTGGCGCCCGCTTACCGGCGGCGCGGTGGCTCAAGTGGACGGGCAGGCGGACGGTGGTCGGGTGCCCGCCCCTCCACCCGTTAACGAATTTAATTCCCCCGAGGCACGCCTCGACATTCAGGTAAGTCACTAAAGCAACGACCATTTACTTATCCCAGATACAACTGGACTCTCTCCCTCTCTCAAGGACAACTAACAAGAACAAAAAAGATATTGCTTTCAATATTCAAGTTCATGAATAACAATCAAAAAAAGAATTACTGCAGGTGAAAATGCGAGATGTGGTACAAACATACAAAATTGCACATACAAGTGCATTCCGCACAGAAGGTTGAATATGAGTTGGTGTAAGTTTCATTTCACAGCAGAGCTAAATTTTTTTCTCAATATTATAGGAGTCTTATCGTTATTGGTCTCAAAAAATCTGCAAGACCTACATCAAGTGTTATTTTAAATGTTTTAATAGGAGCTGCGAAGTACTTTTTTTAAATGTACCTCTGAATATGAGCATTTTCCATTATCACGTCCAGTAATGGACGATTTCCATTCAAATGTCAAGACTTTCTCAGAGACACAAGACATGCCCCTTAAAATACACACCACTCGTTTGGAAACAGAAACAAACAGCGTCAAGAAAAAAGCGAAGTTTTCTTTACTTTTGGAAAATTGTCCATGACACCATTTTCCTAAAATTCTGTATTCTATAACGAAGTAAAACTCTTCGTATTTATTTTCCTTTGAACATTATCAACTTAAAATATATTTCGTTTACGTATGAAATGCAACGTGAAATCCCGTTTTGAGGTACGCCAATAATTTTTCAGTTATTCTCGAAATTCCTCATGTGTTTGCCTCAGATATATTACCACAAATGAATCTTGGCGACGTGCGTGTCCATTGTCTACTTGTACAAACGGATCGTAAAACGAAGAATGGAAGCTGTGTATCCTAGTAGAAAAGAACTATGAGCGCGATGAACCTCTAAATACACAACAAAATCAAATGGGAACAAGAAAATAATATCCACCTGCAGTTGCGAACACTCCAACGGTAACTACTTATTCTAGAAACTATATTTGGATCTTGCATAGCACTGGGAAGACAATAGACCCTCTCTAAGTTCATTGGGATACATTTAGAGAGCGAGGATGTAGAATGTGAAGACGATGACTTCGACGAAATTCGTAGGAACAAGTAAACGGCACTCTGTAACTGGACTCATCTTCTAGGAAGTACATACATCATAAGTTTCTGAGATGTTTCCTGCTTTCTTTCTCAAACGCATAGAATGAATACCCTTGCGAAGTGAAGAATTCTTAAAACATGATCATAGCAGATGCGTCAATGAGAAGAAAGGGAAGTTTTGTTTCTAGATTTCATACACAAAATTGTAACACCAACTTCGTCTCATTGTTAAGATAAGGAATTCATCCCTTGCTAACAAAACGTGGTGCAGCGATAGACCTCGTAACTAAGCACTTCGCCCCTCAAGCCAAAAGAGTCAAGTCGATTCCCATTCTAAGCAGAACATTTGCTTTTTTCTCAAACTGAAAAATATTTATTGTTTCTTTCAAATAACTATTCAAAACATTCTACAAAAACTTTACTGACTGACATTCGACCAAGGCAAATCCCAGGCTTAAATATTATGGGGCCTACGAGCAGGTCGCCCCGTAGTTTTAATATATTAGGAGCTGAATTAAAAAATGTACATGAGTGATTGGGACACAAATAGTAGCTTCTGCGAAGCACAATTCTATTTCCATTTTAAAAAATCTTACTATCTTCTAAGAAAAAAGTAAAACTAGTTTTTAACTAAGTGATTTAATAATCAGCCTAACATGTTGAAAAAAGTTTCATACGTTTTGAACACATGACCGACATTGAGGTCAATTGTCTAGTATTTTCGAAATAGCCCACGCCCAAGAAGAAATACGTAATCCACGATTAGTATCCCTTAAGCAACACAGTTTAAACGATATTTCCGTGAGACTATAGCGATTCCACTTGTGATTTGATAGAAAATACACAGACCATACAAAAATATTCTCCAACGTATGCGACCTGCTAACAAATATATATTCTGAAAATTTCGACAATTTCGAGAAATTTCGACAATAAAATTTGCTCTCAATACATGTAGTTAAATGAACATAATTTCGATAGTAGTAAAGTTGACTTAGATCTCTTACAAAACATCTTGAGCTCGTGAACATTTTAGTGGAGAGTAAAAAATTAAATAACATCAACTGGTCTCGACGATCAATCTATCAGTGAATTTAATAGCTAACTGTATCCCTATATTTTCATACCGCTGAACATATGTACAACGCTGCAAAAAAAGTACACGCACTGCCGTCAGCACTTTAGACTTCCAGAAAAGTTATCTGGAGAATTTCTACGAGAAAGGATGGCTGGATTAGCTCACATCTGTTCAAAGCCAATCATGCTCCAAGAAAACAAATTATAAAATGTAATGAAACTTTCATTAAGGGGCAAATCTCAAAAGAGGACATTTCCCTAGAGATGATATCATTCCCCATTTTATAATATATTTATAAATATATTATTTATATTTTACCTTAACTTCCCTTAACAGCCGGATAAATTTTATGATTCCATGAACGTCCGTGGTGGAGAAGTTTCACTACTTCGCTTTAATAGTGGAACAAGAAACAAGAAGAAACTGAAGAATGAATTTTGTTTTTAAAACAGTACTTTAATACATTATTTTCCCTCTTAAATTCCACATCTTTCACCCAAATGAAAATTCTTGGCGTAGCCTTGCACGAAAAATAAGGGACAAAATATCATATATGAAAGGTCCACATCAGAAATGGAAGGTCTCATGTACACTCATAGTACGTCAGCGACAGCTTTTTGCAATTTGGTTGCTTAATCCAATGTCTGATGTCATGTCAAAATGAAACTTGGCTTATGTCATAAACCCATTCCTCAGAAATGCGAGGAATCTTCCGTATCGAATGATCCAGTAGTTTGCAGATGCACGATGAGAGTTAAAACAAAGATTTTGAAAAGGTTTTTTTGTTAAGTTTTCTTCATTGTATCGACAATAAAAGACCACCAACATTATGACTAACATTTTCACTACATATCACATTCACAAAAGTATTTGTACAAAATCATAAAACTCCCACATGTTAGATCGCGGATGTTCAGAATTAGTTATAACTGAAATCCAACAGTTAGGATAAATTTAGGAAGAAGAATGTTGGAAAAGATTTTCTTGTTGCATGGCAATCCAAGAAAGAACTTCTAACAACATTATTTTGGAGATCAAAGAAGCTTTAACACTAACAAGAAGACGTGGTTAAATCATGATACATTCACTAAATCGAACATACTAAGAGCAGAGGTCCTTCTGGGGGCGAGACAAGGGGTGCTGCTTCCTTCCGGTAGCTTTGTCTTCTGAGCACCCGCTTGCAGCCAGGTGCACAAGAACCACCTGCCGCTATCAACTTCTTCTATTGCAGAGTAACCTTCCACACAGGACTACCAAATAATGACAACTCTTTATAATATAAGGATTAGGTCATCCATTACTTAAGTAAATTTTGGATTATGCGTAAATATTAAGATACGTGGTTTTTCCTTCGTATGAGTTCTATAAGAAATATCATGTTCATCTCTGTATACATTGACTTGTTCCTACTTTTATTGTTGTTTTGGACGAGTTTCAAAACTCGGGTAGGTAAAAAATTACAGTGAAAGTAACCAACGGAGTATCACGATATGATTCTCAAACAATAGTTCGAGAAGATAAAATAATTTGTTGCGTCTTTCCTTGGCAAAATAATGATTTCAACAAATTTTAACGCATCTTAGAAAATGGTAAAATCATACATCACGAAAAAGTCAGGGAAGTCACTAAAGCCTATTATATCTCTTGAAAAACTTAACTTTCCTTGCAAATCTTTCGCAAGTTTACAAACGTAATTACGAAACTTAAGTTTTTAATAACCAAATACCACACAATATATGAGATAAAAAGCAAAAACCGAACGAGGATATTTTGTGACACGTTAGGACACAGTTCAAACAGGTGAACATGTATGGCATAAACTATGACACAGTGAAAACTTTCCACATCACTCATTCACTGGAACATCCACGTAGTTACGAAGTAAGGAAGTAGGGGTCATGGTTTAGAAGTACTTCAGAAACATACACCCACAGAAATATAGATTGGATAGCAATGTACCTTTTAACTAAATGCATCAATTCAAATAAATACTACTGTCTCTAGTTGGTCTGAAGTTTTTAAAATTCGTTTTTAACACCTGCATACATGTTTTCTAAATTGAGCCATTGTTTTTTTTGTTGTTTTTTTTGTTTTTTTTGTTGTAGTAGGGCTTTAGGATTCGTCAACATCGAGGTCATTAGAGCCCATGCAAGCAGGGAAAAATGCAGTTTCGCACCATAGAGAAGAGCCGTAATGACTCTTCCCCGTGTGTGGGACTCGCCGAATATCTCGGCCATACCCACTAAGAAACCCTCCCGAATTTTTTTTTTTTNGAGGTCATTAGAGCCCTTAAAACTTGTACAGGTAGGGAAAATGCAGTTACGCACTAGGGAGAGCCAACATGACTCTCCCCGCGTGTGGGACTCGCCGAAAGACTCAGCCATACCCACTAAAAACCCTCCTGAATTACAACTCAAAACTCAAATCCTAACATATCTCACGACTTTACTAAAAACGTTTTTTTTAAAGGGGGGGGGAGAGGAAAATGAATGATACCCTAGCCGTAATAGCGTCGGGATCGAAAAGAACAAGAGGTGACCAAGGAAGGTCAGAAAAGAGAAAAGAAGGAGCATGGCCCTCCCAAGTNATCTAAATAGAAAGATGAAAGAAAAGAAAACAGAATACCAATACATTATTTCACAAAAAAGGAAAACAATTTTTAAATATTATATTTTCGAATTACACAAACGAACAATGAAGACAGTAAAGATGAAAAGGGAATGCAAATTTTAAACCCTCCCGAGAACTTGTGGGAGCAGCCCCGATCTACTCATAAAATTCAATAGTTTATTAACATTAACAGTTTCATTTCCGAGAATTGTTGGTAAATCGGNGTTTCATTTCCGAGAATTGTTGGTAAATCTACAGCCAGACCAATTCGTCTCCGTATACTTGAGTATCTTCTGCAATCAGTTAGAAGGTGACGCACTGTCAGAGAACAGCTACATTCCTCACAAACGGGTTCGAACTAGAAGCTGTACCTCCGGAACTAGAAGCTGTACCAATTTCAAATTCCTCTCCACAATCTAACGTCGATTCCATTTCTCGTGAGACACAAACTCTTTGCGAAAATAAAATAATTTCATCATAATGTCCAATCCCTTTCAAACAAATTGACAGACATTGAAATTCTGGTACACGAAAGTCGATTTGATTTGCTATGCCTCACAGAGCATTGGCTTTCAACTAAGATCAACGATACTGCTA